>BMAV01010021.1:347313-365421 GCA_019973955.1 Trichonephila inaurata madagascariensis
TTTTTTTTTTTTTTATAAAAAAAAAAAAAAAAAAAAAAAAAAAAATTCGCAGTTGAATAAGTAATATTCACCGAAAAGTGTTTTTACAGGTATTCACGTAGCTCTAAAGAATAACACACACACACAACGAAACTCGGAAAACTATTCCAAATTGAAATATATTCCAATTTAAAAAAATTTTCTGGCATTACAAAGCGAAGGAGAGCAACACACATATATACTCATATATATTTAAGAAGGTATTTAAATGAATTTTTTTTCGGCCATAAATTATGCACCCCATTTTAACTTCTTTACTGTTATTATTTATTTACTTATTTTTTTGTAAGAAAACATGAATCTGTGTGTTATATTAACATTAACTTCTATGGGAAGGGAGGTGGATATTGGGATGTATTTTTCGGTTTGATGTGTATTCCTGTCTGTAATATGCCTGCTTACTTTCCCCATTACTTGAAATTTTACACTCTCTTTTTAAAAATGAAGTGTCATAATTTCTATTTTTAAAATTAAAGAATGAAAATAATTTTGCTTTAGTAGCTTTCTCCACCACTCAAGTCCTGAAACGTTTTGGAATTAAAACTATTTTGAAATGCTTCATTGAATGGACTTTTTGAATTCTATCTGGCAATCAAGTATGTGGATTTACATTTCCTGCGCTTAACT
Source organism: Trichonephila inaurata madagascariensis (assembly GCA_019973955.1). Lineage (NCBI taxonomy): Eukaryota > Metazoa > Arthropoda > Arachnida > Araneae > Nephilidae > Trichonephila > Trichonephila inaurata. The sequence continues at coordinate 347,980 of BMAV01010021.1, forward strand.
CTAATACTTCTCAAATTAAAAAATATCTATCTTGTGGCCAAAAAAAGATGTTTATACTTCGTACACGTTCTAAACGAAGCAGTAATTGTTTTATGATTTGATTAAATATGAAACTTTTGTTTAAGAGCTCCTTTTTTCTTTGAAATCTGTCTTCTCATTATTTTTTATATGAATATCATGAACCTATTAATAATTCAAAGGCGACATTATTTCCCATTTGCATCCAAAGATTTTTCATGCTGTTCTCGCCTGATATTAAAGAATAAGACTTAAATTAGAAACACCTCTACAGTTAGATTAAAAAATTGTCCATTATAAACCATCATTTGCTGACTTCACTGACATACAGAGAGAAATAACTGTATTAACTCTATATATTTTAGCTCATTTATTTATTTTTTGTATAATGAGTATCTAATTTCATGTCCGGTACTTGAGCGTATAAAAAGCATTCAATTTTACATTAAAGTTAAAAATGGATTATTTATGTATTTCAAACTGTTGCCCTTTTTTTTTAAATGTACATACGCTTATTTTATAAATTACGTGGATCTGCTTCAATATCGAAATCTTGTAGACTTTGGTTGTTTCATGAACCAATGTCAAGGATCAAATACTAAACTCTGCAGATTACTACTAACAAATAAAAAAAAGGCGAACAAAATTTTAAGTTGCTATTTCCATATCTTTTTGGAATAGTAATTTTAAGATTCTGTACCATAAAATATGATTTAAAGTTAAGAGAAAAATACGTAAGATAATTTAAATTCTCACGAAATACAATCTGAAAGAAATGTGCTTGTAAGACCATTTCAAAAACTGGGAAATCTACCAGAACGTGTGTGTGTTGTGACGGATCTTTACGCGACCTTCACACTAATCCTCTTGGGGAATCTTGGGCTGGCATTCGCGTTAATTCACAGCCATCCCTTTCAAGAAGAAACCCTGATATGGAGATTAGTTCGACTATATAAAGTCAGGGTTTTATAATTGTAAGATAGAAGGAGCGGGGAAACTGTTGCGGCCTTACGAAGGTAAGATTTAATTGATTTTCACAACTTGAGTTAAGAATGGAGTTTGCCATTATACTAAATTAGTGGATTGGGAATTTATAGTCAAAGATAGATTAGGTTAATTTGAACTGATTACTTGTGCCTGTTCACTTAGGGTTTATTGCTTTCTTTATGTCCTCTTGTGGTTGATTAGAGTGCTTGAATAATAATAAATAATTATTCTTATGGAAGTTTCTGGTCATACTTTGTTTCCTCCCACACTCTTAGGTAGGCAGGACGGTGAGGGAATGATTTCAGGGGGAAGTCACTCATAGTGTGTGTGTCGACAATTTAATTATATATTCACAGATAGAGATATATACTGAAAATATATCCATTATGGAAATGATTTGGCCACACACACAAAAGAAAAGGTTCAAAGATTTTAAATATTTATTACGTATCAATATTTGTGGAGATCTAATATTATTATACATTAAAATATACTTAGATCAATTATTAGTATTTTATTGTATAAAAGTATTTAGCTTTTTTATACTTCTTAATTGTTTATTATATTAAATATTCGAAATATCTTCTAAAATGATTTATGAATATTAAGAACACAAACATAGGAGTTCACATATTTAACGATAGCGTAAAGCATTTTTCTTACTTCAAGAAACATATTTTTAAATGATCTTCAGTTAGAAGATCAAGAAAGTACACACATCCACATACATTCTCCCCTTAACACACACAAATTTTACTTTCTCTCTCTCTTTCTCTCTCAATTAATATTTGCATATAAATGTTTTATCTGTACAAAGGAAATTTAAATTATCTTTTTTTTTTTTTGAATTTCTTGTATTGAAAATCGTTAAGGATTAATTTTAAAAATTGTTTTATATAAAAATTATTTTCAAGGTGTTATTATATGCTTGAAGCACAGATAGAAATTATTAATGTGTTAAAAGTGAAGCATCCGTTTATTGAAAGTATATACTTTTAACTCTTTTGAAAAAGAAAAACTTTGTGAACGAAAAAAATAGATATTATGATGAAGTTATATATATGTATCCTCTGTTGTTATTATCTCAATCAATTTAAAACACTTTTAGTGATTTTACTTTTTTATTTTTAATCACATCTACATGTGTTTAATCACTTCTACGGAGAAATTTTTTTATACAAAATTCTTTCGAATATATAGAAAAAATGTTACAGAAGCTAGTAAAATAGAAATTCTTCTGAAATTTGCAACAATAGACATGGAAAACTGGGATGAAAACAATCAAATTACTATTACACACTTTAGTAGTTTCCTTTGAAAAAAAATTAAACCTGAAAAATTTTTTCCCCTTTATAGAATTCTAAAAATTTGATTCATTTATTTTAGTAAAAAACCAATGAGACTTTAATGGAACATTTTATACTAATAATCTGCCCAAATTAAATCATGGAAAGTGCTAATAAAACCTAACTGTGTCTCGGATTCTCCTCGTGCTGCTGAATTTAGATTATTGACTAGACATGACTGCCTTTGTATCGTTTGAATCTGACTGATTCCCCTTTTTGTGTGCTTCCGGACAAGTCATGGACGCTTCTCATCTAGACGTGTGCTCTGCACTTAAGAGTTTGGACTATATTGTGAAGAATATTGTGGAGAGCTCGTTGTCTAATGACCTGATGGTCAATGGCCACACACACAGGAATTTGATAAATAATAAAAAAATATTAGTTAAGATGCAAGTAATTTGATTGCAATTAGTTAACATCGCATTGTGGAGCAACATGAGGACTACGGACTCAAATATTGTGAATCACGGTAAGGCGACGAGAATGACACGTGTGCTGGCACCACTTTCATCAAAGTTTCACACAGTGCCATCGCAGGGATTTTGAGCCTCGACAGACTTAATGAGCATTAGCTCCTCAACCCGGCAAGTTCTTTTGTGTCACCAGGGCTCGAACCCACGATAAAACAGAGTGAGTGAGTGAATATTAACATCGCACTGTTCAGCTACACGAGGGCTTTTGGTGACAGCCCACGTCATTTTGAACCATGGTCAAGTGACATGGACGACATCTGAGCTAGCACTCCCTCTCCTAACTGCCACACCACACCAATGAGAGGACGTTTGAGTTCTCGACAGATTTAACATGCATCGCTGTCCTACACGGTGGGTCTTTAGTGGTACTGGGCTCGAACTCGTGACAAGGCCAGCCACAATCCGATACCTTGACCATTCGGCTACCGCGGCCACACGATAAAACAGAAGCAACACCGGTCATGAGTTCTCAATCGTGACTCTTAATTTAAGAGCATGCACCCAATTGCCTAGAGGATCATTTTCAAAAATTTAAAAAACAACACCATTCACTTAGAACAGGGGCAGCAATTCCGTGGCACGCGTGCCACAGTGTGGAGTTATAACAGAAGCACGCGAAGGCTTATTAAAAAATTAAAAATTTGGAAAAGACATTAAATACCATTTTTTTTTTACTATTTTATTGAAATGTGGTTCTCTCAGATAAAAACAAACAAACCGTGAACATTTTTTTTAAATATACTTAATCGCATTACAATAGAAAATTATAAGGAGGAAATACTCCTTCAATGCTGTGTCAGCTGGCTATCCAGAGGAAGTGTACTCGTGAGATTTTAGAATTTGAGGGAGCGTGTCTTAAAATATCTGGAAGAAAACAATGAACGGTCCAATGATTGTTTGCTGCTGAAGAATGAAAACTGGCTTTGAGCTTTTTTTGCCGATACTATGGGACTTAAATAATTTAAATTTAAGATTTTAAAAGGAAAGGTTGCCCTTTTGTTCCTCTACCGTCATTGATCATATATCTATCGTATGATATTGTTCCGAGTTATGATAGGTTTAAAAATTTAATATTCATTTTGTAAAATTAATTCAATATTAGGTTTGATGATTTTCAATTGGAGGATTATTGACCTACAACACTATACTACATTGAAAAGAAAATATAAGGAATTTATTTCAACTGCAAGGAATCCGAACAATGTTGAATTTTTGAAATTTGTATCAAAAAGCAATTTTCCAGATTTACACGATTTGGCTATCAGATTTTGTTGCAGGTTTGGTGATACACGCCTAAAACAACCTAATTTTGTTAGCATCTTCGAAAACCAATTCTAATATAGATGATTTGGTAAAAAAATTATAAATTCAAAAACCACATCAAGAAAGTACTGACTATAATAATTATTTAGAATTGAGTGTTTCAAAAGTTAATCATTTTTATTTTATTTTTACCTAATCTAACTAATTTGTGTGTGAACTTGTAAAAAAAAAAAAGTTTATTAAAAATAAAACTTAAGTTTGCACTTTTGTATTATTTATTATATTATTTTTAAATTTCGACTGCTTAGACTTGCATAAAAAAATATGCTATTTGTGTAAAAAATCCCTAACAAGCCTTTTTCACTTTTTCATATTCTTTTGTTTGTTGGAAAAGTGAAAGTGGCCCGCACATAATTTTTTTTTTTTATCAAATAGTGGCACTCTTCCCCAAAAGGTTGACCACCCTTGATTTAGAAGAATATCACTTATTATGGATTGTTTTAATTTTTGATTAACGTCAAACTCTACAGCCCGGGTATTCAGCCTTTTTTTCTGGTGGGCCGCATACATATGTTAGCTATTTCACACGGGCCGCAACATGAGATTAAAAGGGTAGGGGGTAGAAATGCTTAAAACCAAGTTAACATTAGAAATTTAAAATATGGAAAATTGATACAAAAATATTATAACTCCTGTTTTGCTTTTTTTTATATATAATTATTATTTTTTTATATTGTTTATTTTTGTCACTAACACTAAATTAAAAAGAATTTAAGAAACACTCCTTCACAGTTTTTGCATCAGTAAACGGTTTCATATGATTACCAATAATATAACAAACTTCTTAGGTTATCTTTGTTATTATTGTGACATTACCACTGACGCGAAACACTTTGTTGCCAGTACAAAGTATATTCAATAAAACCTATTTATCCCCTCTTGAAAGAGGAAAAATGTCATTAAATAATTCCTGTTTATCGGAATTTTTTAAATACAGCCCTTTGGTGACAAATCCAACAAGTACTGATACACATGTTTGTCTTTCACGATAAGACAGTCAAGCTCCAAATCTTTCGAATATTTTTCGCTTGCAAGGTATGAAAAATTAGTTCCCCCCATAAAATTGGCGCTAATCTACTGTTGTCACTAACCATAAGACATCGACAGCAAAAAAGCAAAAATGATAGATTTGATTTCTTGTCCAAATTTTTAATACATTGTCTTTAATAAAAGAATTTCTCAGAGTCATGACGGGGCCACTTAAAAAGGCTCGATGGGCCACAGGTTGAGTATCGCTGCTCTACGGCAAGGGTGTCAAACACGTGGCCCACTAGTACGTAAGTTGCGGCCCACACCGACACCTTTTAAAAAATTTTAAATACTAGGCTTTAAAATTTTGTCCATTTTAAAATTTAATTGAGGTGAACTTTATATATAAATTAACAATATATTTGCTTGTTTTCTATTTTTATTTTAAAATAAATCCTTTTTGATAATAGAAATGGCCTTTAGATTAAATATATTTTTTTTCATATTATATCAAACGTTTTCTTTTCATTTAATTTTACTATAATAAATTAATATTTATTAAATTCTGAAATGTGTATTATGCATATTCTTAACTATAGTTGGACCTCGATTCTTTGTGTGTGCATAACTTTTATTTTTCTTTCTCCTTTTCTATTTGGAGTGTCCAATCAGCCACAGAGGAAGTCAGAGGTGTTTCTTAAAGCTTAAAGAATTATTCAAGATGGTTAAGATAAAGAGCAGTGTGTATACTCAATCATTTGCGAATGAAAGTGGATTTTTTTAATTCATATTTAACTAAAAAGTTATTTTTTAAATATAAATATAATCAAATACGGAAACTGCAATATTTTTATGTCTAAAACAAGAATAAAATATGCCCGATATCTAAAAACTCTTTTTCAGTTACTAAGGAATATAATCTTTAAAAACACTATGACACAAATCATGAAGCAAGCTATGATCAACACTTTTCAAAACTTCGTGAAGACAAATTGTCCAAATTGAGATAGCTCAGCTAGTAGAGTTGGTGACATTTCAAGCTTACCTTATAGCAATATTAATGAAGGACATATATTCAAAATTTCACTCAGCCAGTCTTTTTTATTCACGGATGCGATGTTAATTTAAAAGTAAGAGGAGCTGATATTTTGAATGTTCTTATGGATGTTTTGAAGAAATATGTTACCATTGGTAAAGTTGGTTTGTCATGCATGATGGTGTACCTACCATGTGACCGGTATTATTAAAAGAGTTGTTACAAGTTTAAAAGAAACATGGAAACAGCATGGTAATAATAATTTTAAACATTTTCATTGTCTTATTCACCAGCAAGTATTGTTCTCCGAAGTTTTAAATATAGGATATGTTTTTAAAATAGTCACCCAAATTGTAAATTATATTCGAGAACATAAGACTTAATTATCATCATCTATTTACTTCATTTCTGGAAAGTGTTGTTGCTTAGGCCACCTGATCGACAGTAACATCAGATCAAGGTTCACGAAATTCATCACGGCTAAGGGTTAGAATTTTTCGCCTATTAGCTTTGAGCATCATGCAGGTGACAGCACGATTTTGCTCGGTTCCACCCAATTTTGAGGGAAAAAACCCTGGGAGAGACAGAGAAAGTGAAAACAACGATGAACCATATTATTCAGAAGTTCAATGGCTTTCAAACCAAAAAGTGTTTAAGCGATTCTTCAAATTTATTCATTATTTCAAATTATTTCGAAATTCTTCAAATTTCTGAACAAAAAATTATAATTTTCTTAGAAACAAAAATTATGAACGTGCTAAATTAAAAGATGGACAATGGATAAAAGACCCGGCTTTCTCAGTTGATATTACAGGTCATCTTAACTTGTGATTTTAAGCTTCAAGAAAAAAATAATGTTGTTTCAACTCTATTTGATAATATTAAAAATTATTACTTTGGTGAAAATAAATAGAAAAAGAAATTTGTCTCACTTTAAAAGCTCTCTCACTATCTATTGATTAAATCCTATAAATTAAAATTTACTGAATATGCTCCCCAAATTAAATTGTTAGAAACGAAATTATAGATCGAAGATTTTCTGCTTTTACAAGCTGTGAGTTGCAATTTCACACTTTTATTTCATCTCTATCTATCGATATTGAAATTGTTGATGAAAGCTTACAAATGAAATTAGTTGAAATCCAATGTGATTGATTCTTCGTTGAAGCAAAGATCTATGGAAGCTCTATCGTTGAAGAAAATCTATCGATTTCCTAAAATGTAGCCTTTGTTATTCAAATAATGGATAGGTTTGGAAGTACATATTTATGAAAGCAATTATATATTCTTCAATGAAAAATAGTGAAAATTCAGAAAGATCAACATTAAACAATCATCATTTTTGTCAATTTTAAAAACTGCATCATGTCAGTATTTTCAATAAAATCTTGATAACTGGATTTGTGAAAAAAAAAAAAAATTCAAAAATCTTTTTAAAAGTAATGTTAAATTGAATGTCTTCTTATTCTTTTTCTTTTATAAAAATATAAAATATATATAGTTTAAGTTTAAAAAATAACATAAAATATAAAACGACTACGTATGAATAAAAAACAATACATTGGGCTTTACACACACACATTAAGTCTAATATAAATGCATAATACATTATAAAAATCGTATTTTGTTGATTTTTGAAGATTGAAAACATGTGTCCCCCAACTTACAATAAAATAGACCATGTGGCCCGTGATATTATATGAGTTTTACATGCCTGCTCTACAACAACATGAGGGTTTTTGGTGACGAACTTTGCAATTTATTAATTATGAAAATATATCACCCAATTGTTACATCTACCAAACTTATAACTATTTAGGTTTCAGAAATATGAGTAAATTGAAATTATATTCAATAATATTCATATTTTTTCCATAAGATGAATTAAAAAATGCTTGATGGATAAAAAAAAAAGCAAATACGTCATATCATATTTCTTTATTAATATCTTAGCAGCAAGTAATAACAAGTACATAATTTTCCATTTCTTCCTAATTAAACTTTTTTTAAAAAAAATATTTATTTTCACAACATAGATCATTATCATCACAAATATCACGAAAGGTCTTAAAAAGTATTCTTTCAAAAACTAAACCAATTTAATCAAATACAATATTTCAAATCTTGTTTGAAAATGTTATAAAAATCCGAAAAAGTAATTATATAGTTTTATGCTAATTAATATCAATAATTTTGTCAGTGAGATCAATTTAAATTACAAGTAAACATTGTGGCTTTCCAATATCTTATTTAACCACCCACACAATATAATATTACTTTCAATGTCCTCTTTAATTCATTTTTCGATCAATGGTCCTCAGCCTTTTTCTCATTGTGCCTCTTGAACGTCAACGAAAGATTTCACTGTATTCCAGAACTGTATCTTACAGAATAAAACTGTCAGATTTTACGAATGCACAACACTAAAAGTCTAATAAAATTCGATGTTTCTTTTAGAAATTATTTTATAGAGCATATTTCATTCTCTAAAATGAATATAATAATGCTACATTAATGCAGGACTTATACTGAATGAAAATAAAGACGCGAAATCGGGACCTTGGCGAACTCTTTTGGGCACTAACCCAAAATGATTGCCAAAAGTTGATAATAACACAGATGTTTTTCTTTTTTAAATTATTATATAATAATGATTCTAACACATATAAATACAATTGTTTTTAAATACAATTTACTGTATTTATATTAGCATATAATTTAATATTTTATGGAAAGACTCATGAAAATAAGAATATTGAAGCTTGAAAATGATGAGCCGAAATGAATACTGTACAGAGAGCATATTGATACCTGAAAGGCTCCCGGTTCGAATCCCGGCACAAGCGTTGCAGGGCAATGAATTATTATTTAATTTCTTTTCAATAACTGCACGCAGTTATCTTACAGTTAACGTGTAACGGACTTAAAAATATTATTCTCTTAATCGTTGTTATTAAAAAAATTTATCCCTTCTCTCCTCGTTCCGTCGAGATGTGGCAGACGGTTGAAAGACGGGTTTTGCTGTCATGGAGATGTGACGTCATTTTCTATTCGTTTTCCTATGAAAGCGAAACAGAAACTAAATCAACTGGGAGAGTGGTTTCCCACCCACCCCTCCACCAGCGTTGTTGCGCTGCATTTAATGTGGACTGCTTTCTATTTTTATATGTAACTTCAGCAAATTGTTCTCTGTTCCATTTATTATGATGAGTGAATAATAGAGGTTTCTCTAAGGTTCCTCGTAAATGTATAACCGTTACTAGAGTGCATATACGATAGAATAATGAAAGAAACAAATAGTGTTTCAGAGAATAAATGTAATCAATTGATATTTTTCTCTTCAAGCGCTAGATGAGCGTGGATCCTCTCTATTGGCAAAGTGAATCAAATCCTGTCGCAATGATTGCTCAGTGACGGGTGACTCATCAGAATTTGGACTCATTCCACGATTCGAATGCTCCTAAGGAGAGAAAAAAGGCTATTTTTACTAATAATAAAACAAACAATTAAGCAAATATACTATATATAAGAGAGAGTAAGTAAAAAAGCTACTGAGAGAGAAAAGAATATTCATTTTAAATATCTTACAAAATTATTTGAACTTTAGAAATGTATAGAATTTGAATCGGATGTAACAGAAATAAGTATCAAGAAAACTTCGTATAATTCTATGAAAGTGCAAGATACAAAATAAAAACTATCAGAGAAATCGTAAGAGTTTAATTTTTATTGGGGAATAAAAAAAAATAAATTCTAATGAGATTCTATATTCAATTATTACATATTAATAAGTACTGTATATGTGTGCAATATATATATATGTATACAGCCTTAACACTTTTTATTTCATATTTTTACTTTCATGACAAACCTATTGATAATACATTATTTATATCATTATATTGATGATCGTATACTTTTTGGTATAGAAATAATGAATTTAAACCTAATGTTAAATCCTTAATATCTCTTAATTTAATTCCACAAGCACTAATACTAGTATTGTAGATAGTTTCTATATGTTAAATTACAAATAAAATCTCATGCATTAAACATATATTTATGATGAAATGGAGGATATTAGATTCCATACTATTTAAGTTCCTTTTTGAAACAGTAACATTTAAGTTATTGCTTACATATATAAATGTATCAATAACTCTGTAACAAAGAAATTAGATAAACTTTAAAACTGAAAAGAAATTATTAAAGTATAGAAAAAAGTAACATATCCATTTTTATTTTCTAGTTTTTAATTTAAAAAATTTCTTCTTTATTTAAACACAGAAGGCAATGCAATTACATTCATGAAAGTAATGGGGTTTAAAGCAGTGCTTCTCAAACTTTCAGTATTAGCGACCCAATTTTCAGGCATAATTTTCATCGCACCCCCTTTATAGAATAATAATGTATTGAAAGCAATATTAATGTACTTTGACTCTAAAGATGCAATACAGCTTTAATTATAAACCATACAAATTATCAAGATAAGTAATAAATTTTATGTATAATTTTATGGCATGCCCATAGAGCCATTGCTAATTATTAAACTTGTTCTTAACTTAGTACTGTTAAATTAATTATGAAACACATTATGTAATACTGATACATTTTTAAGTGTATTATGTCAATGTAAATGTGTATTTTACTTTTTTATTACGTCAGAATGTATTTTGTTACGCTTACTTTTAGTAAATTAATAATTTTTCTAAATAATTTTTTTTCAACTTTTCGATATACTCGCGCCCCCTTGTAGGGTTATCACGCCCCCCTAGGGGAGCGCGCCCTACAGTTCGAGAAACGCTGGTTTAAAGACTATTGCCAGTCTAATACAAAAAAATGTTAAAAAATAATAGAGAATCCCTTCGGTTTACTTTACCCTTATGTAAAATTGGGTATGTATATATTTTATGACTTTCATAAAAGATTTTGGCAGTTATGAATTAATTAGATTTTTCTTTAGTATTATAAAAAGAAATAGAAAGGTTGGGTAAGAATTAAAATTTGGTTTAACCTCGCTTTAAAGCAGTCTTCATCCTGCTATGATTAGTAGTTTAAGTAATCCTGTAGAATTTTTTGTTTGGGATTCTGCTTAACACTGTAATGGATGGGTGAACCCACCCATTAGTGTATGAGGGTTAGAAGGAAGATTAGCAATAGTCAAACTAAAATTAATTTATTAACAATTATCGACAAAGTAGCAAATATCAACAGTCCAAATTAAGAAATGCACCAATTGATAAATATGAAAGCAATAGCGAGGTAGACGAGATAATTGGAGATAAAATAATAAATCACATCACTTATACTTAGCTCGTCCAGGCAATACACCTTCTTATATTTGAAGATAATTTCTAAGGTAATCGAATTCAAACCGACCCGAATCCAATTTAACAACTAATTGACCAAATCGTCAATCTTACTATTAATCAAATAATCTACGAAGCGTTCTCGCCTAGCTTTACGTTAATCACTTCTTGCTATCCTGTTAGCTTCTGGCCTTTTTTCTCTTCGAACTTGAGAATTAATCTTTAAATACAAGCCTTGATTTGAATAAATTGCGTCTTCTTCAGAGGAAAGTTTTCAATAGAATAATATTTAAAGACCCATTATTCCCCAAGAGAATTATTAGTAGGAAGAACGTGAATAGACCCGTTACAACACACACAATTTTCTTCTTTTTGTATTAGATGAATTTTTATGTTAGTTACTTATATGACCATGTATTCTTGATTTTCTTCACGACTTTCTGAATTATATATGTGTGTGTGTGCTTACACTCAATAACATAAAAACGACGCATCAAGGAGGAATTATCCGAACTGGGCGAAATATCATGTACTTATACTTTACGATAGAATATGCGAATGATTAACTTTTAGGGACCTATGACTGACTGGCTGGAGTTTCAGCGTATTACAACGGAACATCCGGACGATTTACAAAACAGCGACATTCCAATTCATTGGTATAACTTCCATGCGAGCGTGGTTCTATCAACCCGCGTTGACTGTACCAATGCCATGTAGATGTAATTGCAAACAATATTAACCGGTTTCTGAGAAGACGTGCAAATAGATTAAAAGAAGCAGGATGACCAGATTGCAGGATCGCTCAATATTTGGTTAAAAACGATGAGACCATTCGACGATGTTGGCAGGATTGGGGAATCATGGTCTTAGAGAGTGTCAAGAAGGTAGTGGTCAGTGGATACCAAAGACAGAACACGGAGACAGAGTGATAATCCGATCGGCGTTCATAGTCCCTGATGCATTCTTATCAACGATCCGACATGTTACTCTGACTGCAGTGATTATTGATGAACAAATCAGTGAACGGGGGTTGAGGTCACGGAAGCAATTCCACCGACTGTCCTTCATCATTGCGTGTTTTCAGCGTAACGAGCTCATTCTACCTGTAACCTCATGGACTAGAATAAAAATGTTTTCGGCTAATGTCTCGTTTCGAAATGAGCTCAATGACCAGCGAAGACGTTTCTAAAGCCGTTCAAGATAGGGATGGGCTAACTACCGTCTGCCTCACAGCCCGACAACTAGCAGTTAGGGTACGGGGAGCATTTCATTAGATATTCGGTTGTCATTTGTGATACCCTTACAGCACGATGATACATTGAGGAGATTCCCGGACATATTTCGATAAAAAGATAATGCTCATGGTATATTTTTCTGTTACTTGTCTTCGTACTTCTACAACACTTCATTGGCCAACGAGCCAAATCTCTCTTCAATACAATGCATTTAGGATTTGATGAACAGGGATCTCCGACCGTCCCTAGATCAGGCCAATCTAATTCATCAATTGGAACGTGCGTGGCAAACAACCTCACACACATTAGGACATCTAACAATTCTTTTGGAGCCAGTATTCATTCGGATAGTAGTTTGCGCCAGGCACAGAAGTATAGGCAAACTTTTTGAGTTTTTCTTCTTGTAGCCGTATTTCCCCTGAATAAAACACACACACACATGCAATTCCTATGTTAACATTTCTTTTTCAATACATGTGCATCATATCTACCGATTTTTCCCCCATCCACATAACTCCTTGGCTTTCTATGTTATAATGTGTGTATGCATACACTACTATGCAAATTATACATTTAAAATTTTCAATACAATTTTTAAGAAATTTCTCATATGAGTGTATTTCAAATATCACACACGGTCACACATTACCTGTTTAAGTCTTCTCCACTTTGCTCTTCTGTTTTGAAACCACGTTTTAACCTGTAAATTAATCAAATAAATTATCGATTTAAATCAGTAAATTCTCTATTTAAATACATTATATAAATATCTATTTTGAATCGAACGAAGCAAGGAAATGAGAATTTAGGAAATAAGTATGGAAGATAATCCCACTTTTTTTTTCTTAAAATGCTTACCATTCCACTTGTTCAATTTGATCATATAATAGCCTTCATTTTTCGATCTTAAATAAATAATTTAAAATTTTTAAAAATGTGCCTTTATTTTTTGTAAATTTATTTATATTTTGAAGATTTAGCATATCCTCAAAATTTTTAATAAAACATTTTTTTATTCTTTAATGTATTGCGTTACTCAATCTAATTTAAGATTTTTAATTTTTACATCAGATTATATTGTAAGCTAAAAATAGCTAAAAATCATTCATTAAACATATTTTGATGCACAGAAAATATTTCAAATAATTTATCAAACTTTTTTCTTACTTTTACGAATCTTCATTTTTAAATGGACAATAAAAGAAAATAATAAATAAAAAGAAAAAAAAAGAAAAAAAGAAAAGCTTAAAATAAAAAAAAATAAAAATAAAAAAAAAAACATATTCATTTGCTGCATTTATTCTAATTCATTTGTTCTAATTATTCATATTCTTATTTTGAAAAATATTAAGTCCACCACCTTTAAAAAAGTGCTTTTCTTTTTATCAGTGTGATGAATGAGAGGAATAAAGAATAATTTTATTCCAATAAATTATTGAACTAAATCTCTTTTCGAAATCACATTAACTTTGATCGTGTGTTATAAACACCTATAATATTAAAATGCATGAAAATCTAATGTCTCCCAAAACTAAATCTTAAACTACTTTTCTTAACTAACTTACATCAATGAATAAAGAATAAATGTTTTTGTTCACTCCTGATTTATTGGTATACATTTAATTTATTCATTCAGTATACTTATCAACCTTTCTCGGCTGCATTTCTGTTCGAGAGAATTCTATTACATTAACCCTCCATCGGCAGGCAACGTAGAAATCACGTTTATTTTTTTCTCTAAAGTCTTACGAGGCTCGCTATTATCACATAAATAGAGAATAAAAGTAGTTCCCAATTTAATATAAAAATATATATAAATAAAAATGAAAAATAAAATTCCCGTGGTGGAAGGGTTAATCGAAATAATTGTTTTTCCTTTTTTGTGCCGAATTTAATTTTTTCTTTTTTTTTTTTTTTGCTCTTAATGTAAAACCAGTCTCGGAATTTCACAATTTTCTTGCTAACCAATCATTATAGTATTAATAAGTTCAAACTTTTCAATATTATTTACAGTTAAATAATTTATAGCAACATTTAAATTGCCATGAGAGTATGGATTCATCGTTTAAAATTGCGCCATTTATATATAACGTATGCTTTCGTTTTATATCTAGTTTCATTTCTTTTGTTAGCAATTACTTTAACATATTTGCCCATTTTTATCATTATTATTTTTAAGCCTTACCTTAGAAGTAATATGTCTCTAAAGAATCTGACGTTGTAAAAGAGAAATCAGTCAAATTCTACAGTATTGAACATTTTTTGAAAAACCTAACCTTTTACAACGACACTAAAATAGTTATTGTACAGCATAATTGAGTTAATTTTTTGCCGAAGTATCATAGATTATACGAAGAATATTCAAAACAAGAATAATTTGCTTCTTTAAAAATTTATCAAAGACATTTCCCCTATAAAATAATTTGACGATGCTCTAATGAACAAAAATACTTCATAAAAAGGGGAAGTAAAAAAAAATGATAGGCATGTAAACTTTTAGTTAATTTCTTAGTGACTAAAAACTATCTTTCGCTTCCGATAGTCAGCGGGTTTTTTTCTAAATTTTATGCGAAAGTTAAAGCATGTTTGAAATTAAACTAGGAAAGTTTCGAAAAGAAATTTTCTCGCTCTAAGGTAAAACGGAACGTATTTTGATTCATATCTATGCCCTACTATATGATTTAATTTTGACATTTGATAGTTATAACAATTGGTTGAATTGTTTTCTTATGTACAAGCTACTATATATTATACTCTTAAAGGTAAAATGGGTAAGTATTTTTAACACAATTTCTGATTTTATTTTTATGCTTACTCTATATTTAAAATTACGTTATTACTATTCTTTTTCTACAATACTTATTAAAATACCTATAGAGCTTGAAAACGTGACAATATCTTTTAAAAAGTTCCTCCACATTTCATAATTTAAGATACCTTAATAGATATTGATAATAAACAGAGAAAGCAATTCTATCGCATCATTACTTACGTATTTAACTTAATAACTCTTTTGATTTTTTTAAAGAATTCTCCTTCATGTTAGTCTTTACTTTTACTACGTTCGGATTTTAAATGGATCCTTTTCATTATATTTAGTGTCACTTAGATTAGAATACAAGTATAAAATGGTTTGGACAAAAAAAAATGATTTAAATGCAATATTTAGGCAAAAAACTTAGAATAACCTTTTTTCAAAATGTTCTCCTTTATAAAAAATGCTTCTAAAATAATAATATTTTGTGTTTCTGTGTGTGTGCTTCTATAAATTAAAGTTTTCTCCAGAGAGTCTGAACTATTCTTTTTGAAAAATTTACATTATTTTCAGAGTTACAACCCATTGAAATAATGATCGGCGTTTTTTTCTTAAAATTTCTCCCCTCAGTTGTCGTACAACATGGATAAACCCACTTCTAAGCTATATATTTCAAAAATTCTAGTTCAGCCTCTGTACAGAGGTCTGAGCTATAGACAGGCAAAATATTATTACAATAGAAGCATTTTCCATAAAAGGAGAATGTTTTGAAAATGGGTCATTCTATGTTCCTTTTTTGTCAAAATATTGTACTTAAATAATTTTTTATTGTAATACTATTCTTAAAACAATTTTATATACAGTTTCTAATCTAAGTGACATTAAATATCCTAAACATTATCCATTTATAAGCTTTTGCAAAATCACCGTTCCGAACGTCGTCGGATACCTTAAAACACGCTTGTTTTCTGGATGCCATTACTTTTCATTTGACAATAAGCAAAAGGATTAAAAATATTTTCGTTATTATATCATCCTTTTTATTGAGTAACAAATGCCATGTAAAACAGGGACCGTGGCAACATGGTGATGGAGTCGTGATTTATAGCCTATAAAGGCTATCGGTCTGGTACACGATTTTTCCAAAGACCATCGTATAAAAACAATATAGCATTTATTTCATTTACGCACACTTTAAATCTAACAAATACTCAAATTTCCCATGTGGTGAGTTAGAGAAATCTGAGGAGTAGGGCCCAGTTCTGATATCTTCTTGATCGTTCTGGTAATAACTAATAATCAGTAGCGCATACAGGAATTTTTCAAGGGGGGGGGGGGGCCGGGGGCGAAAGTTCACCATTCTTGTTTCATGCTCCTTTTGATTTTGTCGATTTTCGGGAACAAAACACAGTAAAAAACTAATTCTTGAATAAATAATAAGTATTAATAAAATTAATCATTAATAACAAATAATTAATTAAATTTTACGTACTATATACTTTGAATTAAAATGAATCGGAAAAAAAATCAAGGGCTTTGGGGGGGGTCCGGACCCCTAGGACCCCCCCTTGTGTGCGTCACTGCTAAGACTTATGAAACACAATTTGTGCAAATAATTCAACAAATTGCAACTCTGGTACAAAGTTGATTAAGGTATCCGACTACGTTCGGAACCGTGATTTTAAAAAAGTGCATAAATGGATAATTTTCATGCTATTTAGTGTCACTTAGATTAGAATACATGTATAAAATTGTTTTAAGGACATTATGACAAAAAGTTTATTTAAATACAATATTTTGGCAAAAAATTAACTTAGAATAATCTTTTTTCAAAACGTTCTCCTTTTATAAAAAAAAAAGCTTCTATAATAATAATATTTTGTGTTTATATAAATTCAAGACTTCTCCAGAGAGTCTGAATTAGGATTTTTGAAAAATTCACATTATTTTCAGAGTTACTACCAATTGAAATAATTATCGGCGTTTTT
>BMAV01010021.1:365821-430238 GCA_019973955.1 Trichonephila inaurata madagascariensis
AAAAAAAATCAAGGGCTTTGGGGGGGTCCGGACCCCTAGGACCCCCCCTTGTGTGCGTCACTGCTAAGACTTATGAAACACAATTTGTGCAAATAATTCAACAAATTGCAACTCTGGTACAAAGTTGATTAAGGTATCCGACTACGTTCGGAACCGTGATTTTAAAAAAGTGCATAAATGGATAATTTTCATGCTATTTAGTGTCACTTAGATTAGAATACATGTATAAAATTGTTTTAAGGACATTATGACAAAAAGTTTATTTAAATACAATATTTTGGCAAAAAATTAACTTAGAATAATCTTTTTTCAAAACGTTCTCCTTTTATAAAAAAAAAAAGCTTCTATAATAATAATATTTTGTGTTTATATAAATTCAAGACTTCTCCAGAGAGTCTGAATTAGGATTTTTGAAAAATTCGCATTATTTTCAGAGTTACTACCAATTGAAATAATTATCGGCGTTTTTTTCTTAAAATACCTCCTCTCTGTTGTAGCAAAATTTGGATGAATCCACTTCTAAGTTGTATATTTCAAAAATTCTAGTTCAGCCTCTGTACAGAGGTCTGAGCTATATACAAGCAAAATATTATTATAATAGAAGCATTTTTCATAAAAGGAGAATGTTTTGAAAATTGGTCATTCTATGTTCAATTTTTGTCAAAATATTGTTCTGAAATAATTGTTTACTGTCAGTGGCGCACACAAGGGGAGGGTCCTGCGGGTCCGGACCCCTCTTCCAAAGCCCTTGATATTTTTTCAGATTGATTATAATTCTAAGTGTATAGTACGTAAAATTTAATTAAGTATTTGTTATTAATGATTAATTTTATTAATTAATGCTAATTATTTATTCAATAATTAGTTTTTTATTGTGTTTTGTTCCCGAAAATCGACAAAATCAAAAGGAGCATGATACAAGAATGGTGAACTTTCGACCCCCCCCCCTTGAAAAATTCCTGTGTGTGTGTGTGCGCTACTGTTTACTGTAATAATATTCTTAAAACAATTTTATATACTTTTTCTAATCTAAGTGACACTAAATATCATAAATATTATCAATTATACGCTTTTGCAAAATCACGGTTCCGAATGTTGTCGGATACCTTAAACGAAATCAAAATAAAATTTAATGATGTTAATTTTATTCATATATATGTGCGGAACAAGAGTACAAAGGAAGCTTCCTCATGGTAGTTAATAAAAATTAAATAATACACTTTTGTTCTTAATATATATTCACAATTATTTTCGATTGAAAAAAACATAAAAAGTGCCCTAGGGTCTCACTAGTGCAGCGGTCTTCGAACTTTTTCAACTCACGGAACCCATAGAACTATTAGATGTTTTCACAGAACCCCACACACATACTTAAAGAATAAATCTAAAATAATATTTAAGGTAGATTTTAGTAGATTTAAGACATATTATAGGTACTTTATGTAAAGACAGTTGAAAAAAGTAATGTATTTATTTTTTCAAAAAAAATTATACTCAATTTTAAGGTAATTTACACATTAATAATATTAATTTGTTTTCAAGTGTCACCAACTTAGGCATGATATCTAGTAACTGGGATTTGTGCTTGTAGTTTTTTTTACCCTAAGTGCCAAAGTCTAGATTTATTGAAATAATCTACAGTTGCATTTCTTATTCTGCGTTTAGTTTGTTTTTATATTGTGTGTTTGTAACCACTCACTTTAAGAAATATTTTTCACTTAAATATGTTGCACTGAATGGCATTCAAATGTTTATCACTGGGGAGAAATCCTTTGCATTCTGCAAGAGTTTGCAATCTAAAATTTAGGGGAACTATTCCAGCTTAAGTTTCGATTTTAACATGGAATCTGTTGATATGTCGATAAATTGTTCTCTCTCTTTCATTATAGGTATGTTTTTTCCATGAATGAAAAAGAAGTACATTTTTCATTACAAAACTATTCAATTTTGCAAAACATTCTACTAAAGAATATAAATGAATTTCGTGGTTCCCCGGTTAGTAAATAATAAAATATTCATAATATAATTGGTTGTACATATAGAAAAAAACGTTTTAACATTATTTTATCATATTATAATAACAGTTTTTTCAGTTTTAATGACTTAAGGTACTTGTACTTATCCATATTTATAAACATGAATCCGTTACCTATACACATTTATAATTTTCTTTTCAATTTTTTTTTTTTTTTTTTTTGTGACTCGTGGAACCCCAAGGTTCCGTGGAACACAGTTTGAAGATCACTGCACTAGTTCTTTAATACGTTTCGTTATTTGAATCATTTTCATTCATTATAGAATAAACACAAAGAAATGCGATTTTTATCAATGTTAGAAAAATCTTGTCCTTACTTTAAAGGCAGAAATATCTTCATTTGATATTAATCTTCATGAAATTTTAATATTTCTTTTAAGGCTGTTTTCTGTCAATGTTAAAGAATAGGACCCAAATTTGGAACATTTTTTCAGATATAAAAAAAAATGAAAAATTAATATGATATTCTGTCTTCGGTATCCTTTAGAGAGTAATATTTTTTTTTATCATACATCTCATTTTTAACAGAGTTGATCCATTTTCTCTGGTATGAAATGTGTTTCGCGTTTTTTCTCCTATACCGTAATGTTAAATGAGCTATCCCTGCACGTATTTAAAAGAGAAATAGAGCATTCATTGAATAATTTGAAATTTTTAAAAACACTCTATTGTTAACAGATGTATGAGTTATAATGTTCCAAATTTCCATGAAACGAAGTATTTTTCTGTCTGAAAATATGTTTCGCGTTTAGTTCATGCTCTCGTACTTTTGTCGAAAACAGCCTTAAACATTTGACACAAGTAAAAAAAAAGAATAAAAAATGTTTAATGGAATTTAGCATTGTTAACTGAACTGTCAGCATATTAATAAAATTACTTAAGTGTATAATAAATAAATTTCGAGATAAGTTCGTACTATGTATATGGGATTATTACGGCTTATTTTTTTAAAAAAATGTTCTTAAAAATTCTATTATAAAAATAAATAAAGTTAAGACAATTTCTTATTGATAAATTTAAACTAAATTATTTAGAGATGGAAAGTTGAATGTCAAAGGAAAAAAACAGAACTTGCATAAACTTACTTGACGTTCAGTCAATCTCAAACTTGAAGCCAGTCTTTTTCTTTCAGTAGGGGATAAATATTTCTGTTCAGAGAAAGTTTTCTCGAGCTTGCCGGTTTGTTCACTCGTGAACCGAATCTGTCCCCCTTTTCTCTTAGGGGTATTCCTGTGTAGGACATGTTTCCAGACGATAGGTCTATCAGTTGGACATTCTGGGCAAGAAAAATTATGTTATGACAACAAAATTCGACAGAAAATAAAATAATTAAAAGAAATATCTTTCAATATCTGTTACAATTATAATGCTTGCATTCTGGAAAAATGTAATCATACATACAAATCACACATAATTATCATTTAAATAAAATTCCAGTTTTTTCAAGTGGTGGGGTAATGTAGATGCTAAACATTTACTGACAAAAAATAAGGATTTAATTTGATCATTTATGCAAAGGAAAATTGGTTTATACTTTTTTTTTTATAATAATGATTTTTATTTTAGCAATTGTTTCATACCAAAACAAATTTATAGAAATAAGAGACAAAGTTGACCAGTTAAGATTTGTTTAAAATGACATACATAGAAAAAAACTGTGATAAACCGAAGGTTTACTTGGTAACAATAAAGAACTTTATTCCTTTACTCCTCGAAACGAGAAACAAATCTAAGAACATAGAAATCCAACTAGAATAGAGTACTATGAAGGGAAAAGGTCAAGTGTAAATAAGACGATTACAATTAAAATAACGAATATAGAATTATCGAAATAATTTGCTAGTTTGTAATTTTAAGTGTTGTTATTTGATTGCAAGTAAATGGTGTATTTCCATAATTTCTTGTCCAAGTATTTGTGCTTCTTATAAAATCAGAATCATACTTTGCGTTAGTTATGGCAATCATCTCGAATTGAGACCAATTTCTGTAAGTAATTTTGAACACTAGATTGTGTGAGTGTGTATATGTGTAAGCACACACACGAACAGTTAACTCGTTATACAATGAGCAATTAGCATTTATACTTTAATAGATTAAGATTGAAATGTCAAGTACACGCTCGGAAAAATTTAGATTATTATGAAAATTTTATACAAAAAAAAAAGTGAGTGTGTGTGTGTGTACTTATGTACGCACGTAAGAAGTTATACTTCTTTCGCGTAACAAGATTAAAATCTTTCTAAAAATCTTGAGCAGGGCAAGCTGGGCCAAGGACGAAAGGCGATCACGAACAGAGTTCAACGATACTAACCCTAAATCAATCGGAACAGCCAAACCAGAGATAATCACGATTTAAATAAATTTAAACAGGGGCAATAGGACCAATAACATGGGGGTTTTCGTCAGACTGTATCTGGTGATGAGGTGAAACGAATATGACACCTAAGACCTCATATTGAATGTCTCGGCGGGAAGAATCGTTCCTGAGAAAATTAAGACATCCGCCCGAAGAGCGGACGTACATCCCAACGATACACAGAGCAGTTTGTGATCCCAAAGTTTCATCCTTCTATCTCTATAATATCGTGACGTCATTAAGAGATCGAATCTTATAGGGATAACATGGGAATTCTAATTTTTGTGAAAAGGCCCCCCCCCCTAGGCGCACTGTCTACACACGAATTATAACAGATAAAAGAGCTCAACGAGGAGAAACTATGGTCCGAGTTTCATTAACGAAACTCAAAAATCCTCGGAGCTATGCGGGATTTAAAAGAATTTAAAATTTTAAATATCGGAGAAGAAATGGGGCTATGGTCCTGAAAAACCATATCTAGGATGCTCATAGGGAGAACAATCGAATCCAGCCGGTGCTGTCAACCAAGGTGGCAAAGAATTCGAGTTATTACTGGGGAAGCCCTGTAGCCCTGTGAAATTTTTTCCAGTCCCCCACAGGATTAACATGGGAGCATGATATTTTAGGGCTTAAGCCCCCCATGCCTACACAATGAGAATGAAGTAGATGACTGGATGGGTCTCGACGAGTGGAACAGTTGGTTCAAATCTCAAGTTCGAGACTCGAACAGGAGCCAAAATGTTGTAAATTTAAACAAGTTTTAAAAATTTTAAAAAGTTTTAAACAATTAAAAACTATGGAAGAAATAGCCCTATGAGCATGAGATTATAGTAACTGGAAGAGTAGATAGAGAGGGATTGAATGAGCTAGGTCCGAATGGACTGTCAGGCTCGGGTGCCGAGATATTGGCCAAAAAGCTGTAGAGGGGGGGGGGGGCAGCCAACAGATATGGTTTATAACAATAGTTATTACGATCCCCCAAATATCAGTCCCCTAGCACCAAAAAAGTGGCATGTTAAAATATTAGACAACGGTGTGCGCGCGCATCGTAACGATTTACCCTCATCCTTTTTTCCAAACGCGCAATAAGAAGTATAACTTCAAAAAAAAAATAATAAATGTGTGATGTTTTTATCTTAAACTTCAAAGAAAAATCCCAAATTGAAAAAAAATTCATCCTGTGTTTGATCCAGAAAATAAAAACAAATGAATCTAAATTATTTTTGTATCCATCAGTAAACTTAATTCTTTTTAACACCCTATTATAAGTTTCACTTGTATGTAACGAAATCTTGAACTCAATTTTTACTCACTTTAAAAGGTCAGATTAATTCGAAATTTTGCTTACTTCTCGCGAACTGATGACAATACAATAATTTTATAATTTTGTTCCATTGTCCTGATCAGGATACTCAGGATTAATGATTTCCCATTTTTAGATCCCATCCTGCATTGGCGACTAATTTCAAATTCCAGTTTCAGATTGGGCGACTAAAAGATCAAGTTAAAACTTAGTTCGATTAACTATAAAAGGGTGTTTTTTAGTTTTTTTAAAAACTATAATTTCTTTAATTCAAACTCTTGGTGCAAAACAGTATCAATTGAACAATCTGGAATATTAAACTACACATCGAAAAAAAGTGATGTTAGTTAAATTACATTGATAAATATCTTCTAAGCTACTATCTTCTAAATTGAAAATACTAATTCAAAAATCTCTTCTATCAGATTAAAGCATGCTACTAGTAAAAATCTAATTTGGGAAAAGAAATTGTCAACCGTTACAGAATAATTTAAAGTGTTCTTTTGATAAAATTGACACATTTAGCTTAATGTAAAGTCCTTAAGACTTGATGAACGGGACAGAAATATCACCTTACCATCTGCTAGCATTAAAAGCAAAGTGAAAAGCCGTCATAAGATAACACTGTTGACATTTACTGTTCAGTAGCACTGATCGACTCTCAACACCACTTCTGTATCATCCATATGTCTTATCTCAATGCCTAAGTGCTGTTTGCTAAACTCAGATTGGTAATGGAGATCAAACCGTTATAGGATAACTTTGCTTTTCATAAAAGCAATATTTTGCAACCATTATGATCTCACTTAAATAGGGAATGAAAGACACCACATCTTGATTACATAGTATTTAGCGATGTTGAAGTATTCCGATACGGCAGCGGAATATTTCCTATATTTTATGTATAGTAATTATTTACAAAATGTTTTAAAATGTAGAAAAAGATGGAAAACATTGTGTTGTCAATTGCAACTATTATCTCACTTTATTTTTATTCTTAAATAATTATTTTGAGCGAATGCTTTTTGTTCTTTCTCAGACATAAATCTTGATTTCAAAATAGTTCACAGATTTGCCTTCTTGCTTTTAAAAACATCATATCGTCATAATTAAATACTTCCCGTTTTTCTAATACGTGATAAGTTCGTTATCAGTGATTTCAATAGTATAATTAATTGGCAAGTAAACATGAAATTCAGCAAGAAAATTACGGATCCACGCATTGAAAGAAGAGGGCTTCGCGCGCAGTCCATGCTCATTATAAATTTGAATAAACATAAAGGGAAACAGGTGGGGATTGCAGCGTAATTTAAAATATTTTATAAAAATACAAGATTTAAGCTGAAAGAACGTAAGTGATAACCCAAAAATATAGGTAAGTTTCAAAGGAAGAATCAGTGAGAGTATCGGATTTTTGTCCAATATCAAGTATTATATTTAAAGTAGAACACAGAGGACAAAACGTAGAGCTTTTTGAATAAACTAAACCCTTAGTTACATACTTTTATAATACAATAGTGTAAGATGTTCTTTTGTGATTTTAACACACACAAATTGTGTTAATATTTAAATGGCATTTATTAATAAATTTGATTATGTATTTAAATGGTTAAATATCATACACTTATATGACTATTTCCTTGAAGACAATGATCTTTTTAAAAAACTCTCCAATAGATAACTTTTCTCAATATATAATTGAAAAACTATCTGTGTTTCTCATGTAACCCTTTATTGGGGAAGATCGAATTGCCAGTTTTGTGAAGTAATATTCTGTGAAAAGTATGACCAACTCATGTTGTCGAAATAAGTATTCCATAAAAATTGTACTAAAATTCTATTATAAGCGTTCAGCTATTTCTCTTCCCCTTTAATATCCTATATCTTAATCATTTGGTACCCTGTTGTTTTCCAAAACAGCAGAAATTTTTGACATTCAATTGTATTCGTTGAAAAGCTGCAAAATTTAATTCATGATCAAAAGTTTTGCCCCGAATTTTTACTAACAATATCAAATTTTTTGTAAATGAACGGGGAATAGAGACCAATCTCTATTGAAAAAAATATTATTTCATTTATATAATATTTCAATAAACATTTTGGAAGAGATTTCGTCCATGATTTTGAGAAATATTCCTCACATATTTTTGTAATCTTGCTTAAAATTGAATGTGCACAAATTCATTTACGTCACAATTTATATATATATATAAAAAAAACTTCATTGTCTTAAAATAAGAATAACGAATAAAATGTTTACATAATTTTTTTTCCCAAAGGAAAAAATAAAGCTGTCCTGTTCTTCCCCCCGGGGGGGGGGGCCGAATGACCAAAATTTTTCTAAAAACAGGATATTTATTCCGATAGAACATTCACTAGTGATGTCGTAAGACTTCTTGAGGCCCTGGGTCTCTGTTAAAAAAAACACCCATGACCCTTTTAAGTAAACAGTACTCTAATAAGAACAGTATCTGGATCCTGACAGACAGCAGAAACTCCATTCAATATTTAAAGAATTGGCCAAAAATTATGGACAGTACTGGTCTAGATATTCTATCCAAATTGGATAGGCTTGGTCAGAGCAAACAAGTATGCCTCCTGTGGGTACCGTTACATGTGGGTGTGCCTGGGAACGAGGCAGCTGATGAGCTGGCTGGTAGGGGTTGTGATCTCCCTAACCCCAGTTCCTCTGTCTTAAGCCCTTCGAAAATTCATTCCCTCCAAAGAGCTAAAATGAATTTGACTTAGCGAAACCCTTTCTGCTCACCACTGGTAAGCAGCTAAGAGTCTCTACATTGCAGGAATTCCAGGCTCATCAGACGGCCTTGGCGCGCTTTAGAAGTGGTCACCCGCGTGGTATGCTTTTTGTGAAGGGGGTAAAGTCTTTCTTTACCTGTCCCTACTTCTCCTGCTCCTTTTCTGGACCGCTGGGGCATTTCCCTGGGACAGTTGTTTGAAGATCAAGACCTGGTATGTGACATTATTATGCAGAAAGATCAAATGGACTTGGCATAGGCTTTCCTGCCCCAAGGGGATTTGAAACAACAACAAGTAAACAGTATATAGCATACGTTATCAAATATTGGTATAGACGGTACCCATTCACAAATAAATGCGTGTGACTCACAATCTCACAAACCTAGGTACAAACTAACTCGACCGACTACCACTTTTCGACTAAATGAGTAGTGATGGTATATGGTGATAGACCTAAGCCTAGACACGGACGTCAGACAGGACATCATAAGGAAGTCTTGCCACTGTTGCATACAGTTGGAATGACTTTTGACGATTAAAATTATTCGGATCATCCTTTTATTAAAGCGAGAACGAGACTCCCCTTTCCCTCCTACCGAGACCATGGGTCTGGACCCAGTTGACCCATGCCTTAAAACGTCCCTGACACCCACTTACGCAACTGATCTCTTTATTTACTGTATACGTATTTACTGGATGTAAAAATATTTTAAACTTTGATTCATATAAAAATAAATCAATTTTAGTTACTTAAGTTTGATTAATGAGATGTATAATTAAGAATATAGAGACGTATAATAGTATCACGTAAATCTTTTTCTCAGTATTGTTATTATTTGTAAACATTCTTTTTTCATACAGTATAATACAATAAAAATTAAAAATGAACTTTAATTTACTCTTCAGAGACAATAATGCTAATCAAATGCTAGATTCTTAGAATTTCTAATGGGAACTTTTGAGTATTATTTTCTCTCCGATATAACTTATCAAAAAAGAGAAATTAAGCAGTATAGTAAATATAGTTATTTTCAGTCAAAAATAGTAGCTAATCATGAACTTTTTCCTTTCATGAAATGAAGTAAAATCATTCATGCACAACAATAAAAAATGAGAGTTTCATGTCAAATGCAAGATATTTAATTAACAAATTCAACTTCAATTATTTTTAAAAGTTAATCTTGCACTACGCTTGAATGTAATTCAAAACATGAATAAAAATTTAGAATTATGTATTTTTAATATTTTATACACTATTGGAATGACTTCTAACGCTAATTTCTTGAACTAGTATGTCCCACCATTTGAAGAAATTTTGCTCCATTGGTCTGTGATTCTAAAATTACGTTAAAATTGAAATAACCTTATTTAATTGGTCTGCAAATTACAACGTACTTTCTGTATTACAGAAGGTATACAGGATAATCTTAAATCCTTTTATTTCCCTTGAATTATATCACTTCTGCTATGTTATACAAGCAGGAAAATTTTTAAGCGATATCGAAACAGAACACAAACACACCTAACTTAATGTCTTTCTTAAAAAGCATTTAAATTTGTCCTTTAAATAACCTGTAAACACTTTCACTTTCAAACATATATTCTAACTCATCACTCGCCTGTCATAAAAACAGCTATTTAAAGGCCTACATAAGATTAAAAGCGAAAAACAAATTTATTATTATTATTATTCAAAACATACCTCTATTTTTTCCCCTTCTACAGCAAATAATTCTAAAAAAATATTCTGTTACTGAAAATATCAGATTTTGGAATTCAAAATATAGTTTGAAATAATTAGGACTATTACGAATTTAAGATCTGGATAATATTTTTGACCTTTTTTTATGAGAATGAAGTACAGAATAAAAAAAAACTGTTTTGTTTTTCTTACCCATGTTGTTTAAGATTAAATATGGTGATAGGATTCAGCTAGTTTTATCTGAAAAACTCATAATTTTGTGATACATTTTTTAAAAAAATTAAGTAAATAAAACAAAAGATAATGTATGAAATAACTGAGAAAAAGCTATTTTTCCCCTAGACTAAAAACTTTAGTAGAGATAAATGTCACCCAATTTAGTAGATAAATGCCATACACCACAATTTTAGACCACACAGATTTTTTTTCTAGCGTAGGGTTTTTAACGACCAATAGTCCATATATATTTGTGTGTATGTGTGTTGCACAGATGCAAACGAAAAGAGTCCAAAAGAGGAATTTCATATGCGATGAGGTTCATGACCTTCACCCTACTGGAGAAAAGATCCATGAAATAAAAAAGGGGTTAAGGTAAGAGCTTTTATTGTAAAGGTGGTTCCGAAATTTGTTTATCAAGCCTTTTCAAAAATCGTTCTTATAAAAGAGTTCTGTTAAGTGGAAGAAATTTCTTAAACTTTATTAATATCCTCAAAAGACGGAAAACATTATTTATTGCAGTTAAATCAGAATTACTCTAAAGCTAAGCTTTGGACGATAATGCTGTCGAGTTATTTCCAAAGAAAGAAAGGAGTAAAAAACATTCGCAATCGGCTTCAAAAAATCTACGAGAATCCCCCTCCTTAGTGGATTTGTCCAGACTTTTCTTCTATAGAAATCCTCCAATGACCTCGTGGGCCACTTCGGAAAAGTATAATACTGCGGGTGACATATAAAAATAGAAATCTTTATATTAGATTTGGACCCATTACAGACATTTATTGGAGTGAAAATTTAAAACAGATTAATATATTTTTGTTTCATTGTTTTTCATGTATACAAACATAGATAATATAATAATAATAATAATAATAATACAATGATCCAATTATGTTTAATTTATTTAATTAGAGAGGTATTTGTTTCTCAACTCTTTCACTTAGCTTTTACAAGTCGATCTCAATATATGTATTTGCGTATATTAATTGATGCTACAGTTTTCGTCCTTTAATATTGAGCACGATTTATGTTTGATAAATTTCTGTTTCGAAAAGAACAGATTCGCAATAACAGAAGCAACGTGATAAAATAGAAACAGTTAGGGGATTTATTTGTTAAAAAAAAATTCTAAAAACAAAAATAATGGACAAAATAATCGGATTTTGTAAAGTTTTAATGAATCTCGCGGTCCGCAAAATTATTCATGGCGGGCCACATGCGGCTCAAGGGCAGCGGATTGGTCATCCCTGTCCTATAGTATAATCACTCTATAAGATCACTGTAACTCTATAGATCACTATAGACACTTATCGTTCGACTAGTACGTCCACAGCACTGATACGCTCTCTCACCACTAACATCCATCAGCACTTTGTTACATACTTTGACACTCCCTCTCTTTTTCCTCACTTCAGATTTATATATAACATGGTCTCCTCACAAAAAGAGGTTCTGAAATAAAACAACGTTATAAAAAAAGAAACCTAAGAAGTTAGTTTAAGAGAAAATCGCGTGTGAGGATACACCGAATACATAAAATAAAATACTGAATAGATTGAGGAACGATTCTTCTTTTCAAATATTTTAACTAAAACACTTCTTGAAAACTGATAGATATAGCAATTGCACGTGTTTTAGAAATCGTACGTCATGGCATGCACCGAACTTCTGATTTCCTGATGGTAATTTTGTATTTTATTAAAAAAAAGCACTAATATAGTTTTGAATAATGTTTCTATTTGTAATGAGGGTTAATGAATTCGTTAAAAAATTAAAATTTTTATCTCGACAGTGCTTTAAATATAATTATCTCATATCAGTATTAATTAAATAACTTCTCTAAAACCGAGAAGTTATTTCTTGTGAATTGTTATTATTTGATTTGTGATTCTGATTTTAATTTTGATTAACATCGCATTTCTTTTTCCCTTTCGTGAATCTCATTTCCTGCATTTATTAATGGCAAATATGTTTCTGCATTTCGTACACGTTTCAAATGTGAATTGAAAAGAAGAATACATATTAAGTCTGTGCATTGGGTAATCACTTTTCTTCATATTCACCCACGAAGACATTTGATATTGCTGAGTATAGACATTTGATGTATTCTTATATATTATTACTTAAACACTTAAGCTATGCATAATGTCTCTCCATCAAAGAAGATTAACAGTAGAAACAACAAGGTGCTTTCAAATCACAGGCTTCTACACTCTCAAACCATTATATTTGTAAGGTTTTCAAAAAATGTGTGCATTCACAAAAATGATAAGGATTCAAGAACACTTAAACTTCTTTCTGTTTATAACAATTCTCATTATCATTTAATACTTTTTAAGCTTCCTTCAAAGCACGTAATCAGTTTGGCAGTATTTCATGTTCTGCAGTATAATGGGTAATTTCATGTAATACAATATAATAGGCGATAAAATAAAAGGGGAGAGTTGTAATACATCAAAAGCTTATTTGGATTACAAAAAAGGCATTACGTTTTATGCCTACCACTTCTGCTTCTTAATCTGTAACTTATTCTGAGGAAACACATAATTTTATTTATTTTGGAAATGTCATTCTTCCTTATATAATAACAGACTTATGCTTGCCTTAATAACAAACTTTTTTGAAAGAGAGCCAAAATTTTCGCTGTTTTCCTTAAAAGGTAAAAATAGTTTTAAAAATTCAAAGAAGAATATCTCATGCTAGCAGAGAGAAATCCCATTGTTATCTGTTGTTTGGAGATACGGGATTTATAACGCATGGCAAATTCGATTCAAACTTATAAAACAAAAGTATTTTGATCAATGATACGCAAATAATGGTTATTCAACCTTCAGCTATAAAAATCGTATTACAAAGTATCAAGTTATGCATAACACAAACAGTTTATTCAAAAGAAAACTAATTTTTAAATTATAGTTCTAGAGTAATAATTTGCTTAGCTTTTATTCATTAAGGCTGTTTTCGGTTAATGTTAAAGAATAGGACCCAAATTTGGAACATTTTTTCAGATATAAAAGAAATGAAGATTTTATATGATATTCTGGCTTCACTGTCCTTTAGAGAGCAGCATTTTTTATCATACTTCCCATTTTTAACCGAGTTGAATCATTTTTTCTGGTGTAAAATGTGTTTCGCGTTTTTCTCGTATACCGTAATGTTAAATGGGCTATGCCTTCACGTATTAAAACGAAAAAGAAAGTATCCATGGAATGTTTTGAAGTTTTTAAAAACATTATATTGTTAACAGAGGTATGAGTTATAATATTGTAAATTTCCATGGAAATTGAGGCATTTTTCTGTCTGAAAATGTGCTTCGCGTTTAGTTCAAGCTCTCGTACTTTTACCGAAGACAGCTATAAAACATTTTGAATTGAGGATTCGCACGTTTTGAGGCTGAAATCTACTCACATGTAAAAAACTTTTCTTATTTTTTCATCTGTTTACTAGTTCTTTTGATGTTTATTTGCTTATAATCATTATATATATTCCTTTACGCAAGCACATAAAAGTAGAAAAATTTCGCAGCCTATAATTCATAGTTCTTTTATCCTGTTTATTTCCTTCCACTCTGTTAAGTTCCCTGATGTAGCCCTTGTGAAAATGTCTTCATCACATTATTGCCTTGTGATTGCCACCCTGTGCCACAGTACTTCCGAACTGCGCCGTTTCCCAGAGAGAAAAAAAAATGAGCTATCGGATAAGGGTGATACGAAATGAAGAGCGTTTTCCGTTCAAAGAATCGAGGCAAGCGATCCGGTTGTTCACGGGTAAGAATGGCTTCCGTTCCATCTCTGCGGCCTTCCGTCTATGATAGACGCCTTTTTAAGTCAAAATTCCCGTCTTCAAAGAATTTACTTCCTTGTCTATATCTCCTTCAGGATCTGCTCAGATCATAAAGGATGCATCTATATCTTGAGTTTCACAATGACTAACTTTTGAACGATACATTCGTTTCAATTTGGAAAGACCAGTTACAACAAGACCCAGGAAGTATTTTCGACTAGATTATTTTTCATTCATTTCAGGTGAAGCATCTTGAACAAGAAAAGTTATGCCATCTAATAAATTATTTGATTCAGATTCAAACCCCATTTTCTGAGAGAAAAATGTAAAAATGGGAATGTGATTTCAAATGGTGGACGATAGCAGGTTCTTGTCAGAGATTCTTCTTAAATTTAGAAAAGCTTTAAAAAGATTATAAAATCTTTGTTTTAATGCGAAATGAAGATTTCACTTGATATACTAGATATACTTCACTTGATATATAGCAGACGAAATACGTATGCTATACCATAAAAGAATTAATCGAATCAAACAGAAATTAGAGAAATATTTAAACACATACTGCCATCTTTATACTTAGATGAATTCAAAAAG
This sequence comes from Trichonephila inaurata madagascariensis, assembly GCA_019973955.1. Taxonomy (NCBI): domain Eukaryota; kingdom Metazoa; phylum Arthropoda; class Arachnida; order Araneae; family Nephilidae; genus Trichonephila; species Trichonephila inaurata. The sequence goes on from BMAV01010021.1 coordinate 380,568, forward strand.
TTTTAACATTGAAGTACATTTCTGTTATTAATAAATCCAATTTGTTCAATTATATAACATTAAATGAAGATATCCTTAGATTCGAATCCAAAACCATCTTGTAATTACGCATGAGTAACCTAGGGTACAAAATGGTAAAATATAACAATGGTTATGTGGTGAAACGCCGATATACGTAGCTCTATTTAGAAATTAAGCCTCTAAATTTAGTTTTTCTTTTTCGTTCATGTTTGTCTAATTGTAATTCAATATTCAATTCGTTTTGAAGTATCACGCCCGGATCATCAAAGTATGGATTGATCTGTTGAAGTAGGGATAAAAATAAATTGTGTATAAGAAACCCTAAAATAGAACTACAACTTGATTAAATCCACACAGAATATCTATACTTGTATTCCACTCGTTAGCTCAGTTATAAAATAAACCAACGATATGCTTTGAAATGAATTGAATATCGAATTTCATTACGAACAATTATGAGCTGACGGTAAAATATATATATATATATATATTGCGAGGCTTAATCTATAGCAGGGGTGGCGAACCCTTATGGATCAACGTGCCATTTTTTCTAAAGAAGCGTTTAATGAGATATAAACGTGCCGTCAAATAATTTTGAATTGTGATTATTGGGAAAATAATGAAACTGAATATACTAAAACAACACACAAATCTCTATTTACTACGAGAAAAATACCTTTTGTACTGTATAGTTATAAATGTTTTAGTAAAACGTGTAATTCAAATTAAAGAGAGAGAGTAACCTTAGTGTGACTTCTGTTGTTGCAGATTGTGGATGACAAATAACTTATATTAGGATTGTAAGATGTTACTTTTTGTAGAATACATGCTGAATTGGAGTTAACTGACAAACTGTTTTTAAACAATTAATTATTTTTGTTGTGGTTCACTTTTTTTTGACAAAAAGGGTTTGTTATTTGTTTCAGAATATAGTTTTACAGACGATGTTTTGCAAACCACTGTTCAAGAACATAAAACACACACCGCTTTGTTGCCTTTACTAATAATACCATATTTCTCGGTTCGCCAAATTTGAAATTCTCTGTTACACTTACTATCCGGCTCTTTTTGTTCTTTTGCTGAACTAGACATGTTAAATAACAGCGACCAATCACACGCGTTTGTTCGTAATAATTCATAGTGAACTTTGAAATTTTTAAATAAAAAGCAAACTATTTTGATCACTGGCTTGCCAAAAATATTGTGTCGCGTACCATCAATGGCACGCGTGCCACTGGTTCACCATCCCTGGTCTATAGCATTGTATCGGTTCTCAACACAGTTACATTACAGCAGCCATAAAAAAGAATAAAATCTTCAATATTTTAAATAACCGCAAATGTGAATCTATGAATAATTGCATAAAGATAATGACTAATATAATCATTTAAAGGCATGAAAAAGAAATATTCTTGTAAGACGTAGGGAAAATTTCATGCCATCGAAAGACATCTCTCCCTTTTTGTGGAAGTGATCAATCTGTAAAAAGAAGTAATCGATGTATAAAGGTAACAAAGATCCTTTTTTTAAAAAACTTATGTAATTTGATCTAAATTTTAAGTTTAAATTACGGATTTTGTGTTGATTCTCACAAAAATATAAAACAATTAGTATATAAAGTTCAGGCTATTCTCAAAACTTTTTTTATTTAAGAAACTTGTTTAGTTTCCTGTTAGTCCTTAGCACTTTTTTTATTGTCTTAGGAGCACAATACAAGAAGAGAGATATCCTTCAAGGACTCGTTTTTTTCTTATTAGACTCATAGGCTGATTTAAAGAATAAGATTGCTTAAAAAGTCGAGAAAATATTGATAATTCCAAAGCGCTTATCTACAGGTTAAAAATCAGACATACGAGACACAACATACCAGAATGACGAGTGGATAGCGTCATAAAAGGTCCTGCTGAGTTATCGGGACCAGCCCCTTTCGTAATTGTGTTTGTAAAGTCCAAATGATTTGCTGGATGAAATACTGTAGATCGTAGAACCTGTCCATTTCTGATGCTGTAGATACTTGTGTCTACTGGACTTATCAAGTCACTAGACGGAAATGCAAAGACACTGTGGTCTTGATTATAAAAATATGCAGAAGGAGACATACCAACAGGGGAATACAATCCAAAGTTCATGAAACCGGAACAAAGTGGTGAGATAACCATTGGAGTTGGTTTCACTGGTTGTCTTACTGAAATTGAATGGCATGGACTAGTACATTGTTCACGGTTAGGATTTGAATAATTGTCTTGATGGTCTGATACTTGAGGATCTTTTAACTTGCGACTGTTATCTGGGAGACTGATAGGACGTGTCTTCTTGCTTCCTAGTATATCATCAATCATGAAAGAGGATCCGGCGCGTTCTTCGCCCGACTTTCTAGAATAAGTAGTTTTTTCGAAATCATCTTCTACGTTCTCTTTCTCAGATGCTGCGATTGGCATCTCTTTCACTATCAACATTTCGTTCTTACAGTAAAATGAAGGTCATAAGAGCTGGAAAATAGGTGAAACCATATCTTTATACTTCTATCCCTTAGAAGGTGTCGAATTGCCTCTAGAATGGGTGAAAGAAAGATATTGTTAATTGTATTGCACAGGCAGCTTGATAAAATATTTCTGATTGCATTTGAGGTTAAAATTCAAAAAATTATCTTGTGTTATTAGCTGCTTGTAATAAATTCCGTTAAGTATGACACAACAGTGGCAAATTTAGCTAAACCTTTAATGTTTGTTTTTTAAAATCTATAATCACTATACGTCTTATAGAAATAACAGTGAATAACTAAGACAATCCTAAGAATCACAAACCATTTCTTAAATACTAGCAAATAATACTAAAGCCCTTTTTGTTAAAATATTGAAAGGGTGAGAAGTATAAAAAAACATGCTTGTAAAATTTTCATGTCTTAACAATATAAGTTTGTAAAACTATTTCTTTTAATAACACAAACAAAAATTCATTAATTTATAATTGAGTAAAAAGTTAATTGTAAAAATGATTTTCTTTTAGGTAAATTCAGAAAAAAATGCGCCTGTTATAAATGTTACATGGAGCCATAAATTTAAAATAGTCATAATTCTCTTAAAGAATATGGTATATCATTAAAACATACTTTCTTTTTTAAAGAGAAAAAAATTGTAGCACTGAAATATTCCTTAACTAGCTTAGAACAACGATTAATAACTTCCCATTTTAAGAAAATGTTACAATGTATAGAAAAAAAATTCAGAAATGAATATCTTTAAAAAGATGGAGTGAGAAATCATAGAAGTATTATATATATATGCAATTAAAAAATAAAAACAATATTAGAAATTTTTCAAATTGTCAAATTATGGAAATTTAGTAATAAATGCTCTGCAGAAAATTTAATGTATGTAGTTTATCTTATGTAAGATTGATTCTCTTCATAAAATTTCATAAATTATAATAAACAGTTAAAACTTAAAAGATCTTAAATATTTTTACTATATGCATTTTCTAAGCTACAATATATATATATAAGCACACTTAAATTCATGAATTTGAAATTTGTTAAGTATTTTTATTGAAAACTTTACCTTGATGCAAATAAAGAAGAATCATTAAAAATTAACATAATAATATCGTAAAATTTGTATTTACCGGTATTTATCGACGATCCTAATAAAATTAATAGCAGTGACATCAATGGTATTGTTGTTACTTACGTTTTTTTAATTCTTTTATAGATACATTTTTCTTTGCATTGTCTTTTTTAGCATTAAATTGTCTATAAATTGTTCGGTTTTTTTCCAATTTGTCATTCACTTTACCATTGGAATTTACATCTAAATAACTGAGCATGCTTTTCGTGATGTTCCTCATGCAGATGACTTGGGAATACAAGAGCTGAATTATTAATTTCATTTTCGTCGTCGGAATCTGCATCAGTCATATATTTTGAGCTTCGAACAAACTCCAAAATGTCTTTTCCATAGTTGGGGCTGTACATACATTATCATTATCTACTGCAACGAATTGTTCTGATGATACAGTAGGCCAGTCCAATAATACAGAAACTTTCTCAAACCTTTCATTAAGAAACTGGTGTTTTTCGTATTTTTTTCATTTCCAGAAGGGAAATCTTTTCATGTTAAGAGAAAAAAATGCATGAAAATACATTGTAGTTTGTCGGGACCGTTGTATTATTTCGTGTTAACCTATATTTTGTCTTAAGCGTTTCTGCATTAAACGTATTGCACTGTATATATACGAGAGTTGGGGCAAAAGTTATGGCAACTATTTTTTTTTCTTGAAGATACCAGTTCGGTTGGAAAATGTGACATATACAGACGAAAGGACAAGGTGTTAACTACATGTGTGGACATTGAATAGCACTGAAATATTGTAACACTCTAATTTATTACGGTAGTATACAGGGTAATATGGCCTTCACTGTGCAAAAGAATGACAACACAGTACACATAAAGTTGACATGACAAACCTGGGCCTAAGGACCCTCAATGTAGTTTCCTGCTACTGTCACCACACGCTGCCAACGATGTGGGAGGCGTTGAATACCATCAGCTTCAGCATTTGCCGCACCATGTGTGAATCGGGTCACCTGTTGGCGCACAGCAGATCAATGTCCTCTCGTGTTGCAAACCGTCTACCACGTATTGGTTCCTTAATCTTGGGAATGAGATCAAAGTCACAGGGTGAATTTCTCTCTTAGAGAACGGCTATTTTGATTTTCGCGTTCTGCTCAACACGGGTTGCTTCCATCTCACACGACACTCACCAACTGACTGATTTCACAGCCCTCGCTGCGCTTCTACCAGCTATCACAGATCTATATGTTGTTCTGCATACACTCTATGCCTGCAGAACTTCCACACGACATACATACGTTTGTGATCTGTTCACATATCTACAAGAAAAAAATAGTTGCCATGACTCATGCCCCAACCCTCGTATAATAACACTCCGCATAGCATACAATTTTAATCATCCAGAGCAGTGGGTTTCAAACTTTTTTGATCATGTACCCTTAAAATGAAGATAATTATAAGATGCACCCCACGTAACACGTGTGTGTGTGAGAGTGAGTATGCACTCAAAAATCAAATTAATTCATATTTATATATTTTAAGCAATATACATACATTTAAATTAACTAACAAGTTTACATTTTGAATCCGAATATAATGTTAGCAAAGTGTAGAAGTTTCTTCTTAAATCTTCAGAGGTATCTTCATTCCAAAGGCTGAGCTTCCAATGCCTTTGTGTTTCGAAATCCAAGCATTTATTATTTTGAGTTCTCAAAACGCTAGAAACTAGCCACAGGACCAATGAAAGAACATCACTCTTCACGTAATGCATGATGAAAACCTCATAAGGGATCGTGAACCTTCTTTTATGACGTACCCCAGGAATAGCTTTGAAGGCCCCATTTTGGAGATCTCTAATTAACCGAATAAAATTTATTTTGATTGTTTTGCTCTTATCAAAAAATTATATGCAACCTTTTGAGTTTCTGGTAACCAAATCAATAGATAACCATTAACTTTGCTCCCTAACTTAGACAATTGGAGGCGATTTCATGCACCTCCCTCCATCCATTCTTAAGCAATTATATATATATATATATAAACACCCAAAGTTTGTTTTTTCGATTTTACAATATTGATAATATTTCCTCAGAATGTATAGCATATTATTAGTTTCACGGAGTAGATAGTTAGAGATAGTTCCACCGAGACAAAAACGGAGCCTTATGGTTGTCATTGCCCAATTTTAAGGTATAGAACAAGGGTCGGCAATCTTGTATAGCTATGGCGTGCCAAATCAATCTACCAATATGACTCAGCATACCACACAGTAGGACACTTTTTAAACAATTCGATTCCCGGGATAATACATATAGAGTTAGAGAACAAAGGTTAATAATATAGAGATTTACAGTTTTATTATATATTAATTATGCATCACATTTAAAGATATTTCTTAACATAAAAATAAGCATCCTAAATATAACTATTTCTTCAACTATTTCTTCAACATTTCTTACACATATTATGTATTTTTAAACATATTTAGTAAAATAAGATATAGACAATATAAAATATAAGTATTCCCCTTCATTATAGTTAAATAAAAAGATAAATAAAAATTCTAATGCCAACCTAGTGCTAGGACCGCTCTACTTTCATATCGCAAAATTTGGGGAATGATGTGTGACTTTCAATTTGACACGACTCTGAGCATTCGGTTGTAAAACATTTTTTTAGCAGACTTGAAATATGTTTCATATGAGGAAAGACTTTTTACTTAGGTATGTAGAACCAAAAACGGAAAGCTGAGTACATGCAGTTTTCTGTCTTCAAACTATTAAATCATCCAGCAATGACTTTCAATAATTTACCAAATAGCTGTAAATTTATCTTTAGAGTTATCTTTCAGATTTTTTCTTAATTCCGTAAGTGTCCATGATTCTGAAGATGCTTGTCAAATAAGAGGTTAATTATAAATTTATTAACTTCCATCCACTCAAAAATTAACAAATATGTAGAGTAGTGTAGAGTGCTATTGAGAACTGTACCGCGTGCCATAGTTTGCCGGCCCCTGGTATAGAACTTAAACTCGGCACATATTTAGACTGAAAAAGAATACTTCAAGATATTATTATACTACTCATTACCATTTGAATAAATCTATATAATTTTCCTGTATAAAAATAGTGTTTCATCCTTCGTCTCTAATGCTGTAATACTAAGTTGATATTTTACTTTTCTGAAGTAAAAAAAAGAAGAAAAAAAAAGGCATTTTGTAAATAATACTTTTTGAATTTTAAGGTCGCAGTATTATAAATAGATATACGCGTTAAAATCACACGAACTTTTATTTTAATATTATTTTTCTACTTGAAAATGTGGTCCAAGTTTATGCTGTGCTTCGTGATATGAGACGAAAAAAGTCTTAAATATAGTGACAGAACCCATCACACTAAGATATGGCACACTCATCGGAATCCCTAAAATCTTAAATCTAAACTTTAGTCTGAAGCATATTTTAAGTGATTAAAAACATTTGAATGTATTAAAATATCTATAAATAGTTCTTATAAATCTTTTTATTCTTATAATTTCTAGTTCCTCAACTTCTGAGTGAATTTAGTACTTTATGTTGAGTGTATTCCTTAATAAAGATATTAAAAAAATAATAATATCTCAAATTTAAATTCCATTAAGGAAATATATTCATCAAAAATGAGTATTGATATAATTAATCAGTTACTTCAGAAATAGCTTCAACTAATGTGATTAGTTATATTATGATGATACTTGAAAGTTTGTTTTTTTAAGAACTTAATTGATATTACTTAACTGTAACTGTACAGAGATTTATCATGAATATCGAGAGATTTATCGAAAAAAATTTCTTTAAAGTAGTCAAAATATATCATTAGATAATCACGAAAGTAAGAAATCTGTTGTCCTAAAACTTCACACAACAACGCGAATAGGTTAAGGAAACCATTTATTCAATTAGATTCATTCCAGTACATTTGAGTAACATAAAAACATTCTTGATTAATTGATAAATTCAAAAATTGTAAAATTTAATTTAACAAGAGACTAGAAATATAATCAAAATTAGATTAATCAGATGATAATGATAACTGCAGCCATTTTAAAAAAAGTAAAAAACATAGATTAACAATTTTTTCCCCTTAAATGAAAAATTAAGCTACCTGTTAAAATAAATTAATAAAAAAAAGAATATTTATATACTCAAAATTGATTTGCAGTAATCTTAAAGCGGCAATGAGCAATGATGATCATAAAAATGCAATTAAACGTCTCTCATTGTTATTGAAATAGATCACTCAATACTTCTGACACATAGCACTGATATTATTTTAGCCATTTATATTAAAAATATCAGTATTATTTTAGAATTTTAAGTTGATGGTATGGAAATTATTTGAACCAAATTGAGAGCATTCTCGAAAAACTAATTTTCATATTAGAATCGAGGTGTTATTTCTGTACTGAATGCTCTCTCTTTGTAAAACATTTATTATAAATATTATTTCTGTTTATATTAATTTAGTATTTGCGCATTGATGGGGCATTGAGAGACATAACTCGCCCAAAAGTATTATAAATAATTATGTTTTCATTTCCTCTCTCTCTCTCTCTCTCTCTCTGTATCTAGCGTCTTCCCGAGCCCTATAAACATCAAAATATACAAAGCTTATTTTATAGTATAGTTGTTGAAAATGGAAATAATAAAGCAGAACCTCAACAATAAAAGTCAAACCATGGCAAGAAGAAAAGCTTTATGGAAATTGTAACATGTTTGACGGTTGCGCTTGAGTCCTCGATTGGAATTCTGGTACAACGGGATAAATGTGTGCACATACACATTGAATACACATTCATGTTAATGGTCCTTTCTTAATTTTATCTTTATTTTTTTTTTTTATTCAATGCTTCACTTGAATTAGAAAAAATACTTTGAATATTGACTATTCTATTTTTTCATGGCAATTACATATTCTACGCTTAAGAAGATTTCGAATGGGAATGAAGATGAAAGAAGAATCAATGAAGAATGGGAAAGATGCTCAAAGAAGAATCTATAGAGCAACAGAAACCTGTAGGAATTGTATTGTAAAAATATAAAAAAATAATCTACACATTTCTCACAAAATGAATTTACAACGTAGACATTTTAATTATAATTTGTTGAATTACTTCTGCTTTCAAAGAATTTTTTTAGTCTGTTTATGAAACTTAATATATACATATTAATATACATTTAAAAATACCTGTATTAACTTCGAATTAATTATGGAGAATTAAGAGCTGTGCATATATTTCATTACCTTTTCTTTTGTAATCGCATACAAATATCAACGAAAAACTTGTCACTTATTTGCTTTCGTATTGCTTTTCAACAAAAAATAACTATTTAAAGAGAGGTGCAATAAAAAATTAACGAAATTATAAAAAAAATCAGTTTTACTTTTTACTTAAGTTTTTAAGAACTTATGTTTTCATAATTTTTATTTGATCAATAAAAAAGTTATTATTAGATTCATAAATAATGACTTCAGTTTAAAAAAAAATTACTTTGCTTATTTTTTTCCTCTGAGAAAAACGCATGACAAAACCAGCAGAAAAAAAAAATGAGACATCACTAATTATTTCTATTGCAAACAGATCGATTTAGCACAAAACTTACTCAAAATATCAAAGAAAAAATTCTATTGCGTTTGAATAAGGCATATGTGTACATTTTCTATTGTAAAAAGAAAAATAACGACTCCAAAACAATACACAAAAAAATTAAGTTGTATTTTACTTAAATTATTATAAATAATGACCATCATTCTTCATTATTTTATACAGAAATGTATAATCACTAAGCCCATGGGCAATAGTTGCTATTAAGAATACTTTGAAATTTAAAAGAAAAAATTATTAGAGAACCCACTCAGGCATCCAAAATTAAGTAAAAGCATTAAAAATGGCATCAAATTTGTATACAAAATTATAAACATTTGATAAATATGCATTAAAAAGTAATTAATTACCTTTGCAATGATACCATTCATCAGCACCTTCTCCTTCAACTGTCAATTTTAGTGATGAAGTAAAAACGAAAAACACGGGCGTTTTTTCTTTTCCGAAACTACAAGTGACAGGAAACCTCGTTATCTATTCCTCGTAGTTCAGTAGCTAGTATTTCACTATACTCTTGTGTGAAAGCCACTCGATTCGTTAAATCTGAACTATCTTCTGAAAGAAAGAGCTCTTCTGATAGGGCGATGGCTCATCATCAAGTCCAATCGCCAAACAATGACATATGGCAGGAGAACGGAAACTTTAATACTACCTATCGCGTACACAAAATGTGATGAGAAAAAAAAAACATCCTTTAAAATATGCGAGCACATTTCCGGACAGGAAGAAAAAAGTCTTATTCCCCATGCTTTAGAAAAGAATTCCGTTAAGGAAGTACAAATGTAACAAGTTTTTTCAAGTCTTCAATCTAATTAGATCCACTTAAAGAAGTTAATTAAATTATTTTTATTGTATAATAATCTTAAAAATATGTGATTTACAAGATTTTGAAAAGTACCAATATATGTTTATAGGCATAATTAAATCCAAAGCATTATTTTCTTTTAACTTTTACAGAACTATATCTTGATTATTTATTTCATATTCAAACGATTAAACTTTAAAGGTATATCACTGGATTAATTACATCAAGAAAAATGGCTGTGTTTTTTTTTAAATATCCTTACTTGTAATGCTTAGTTAAGAATTTTAATAATTATCGTTATAATTTCTGTGGATGCAATTATAAAGAGAGTAATTATAAAATGGTCTCAAATGTGTATATTAGATAATGTTTTGCTTAGTATCATGCCAAAATTCTTTTAAATTATTAAATGTTATTAAAATAATTATTTTATTCTTACGAGATAAGCACTATTAAACTATTACATTAATCATATATTACAAAAAAAAGATATTGAACTGTGCTGAATTTAAATTTTTGAAGCTTATCTTCTGCTGAAATGGACCACTGTTTTTAATGAATGCAAATGTCTATAAATGATTTATGATTCAAAATTTTGATTGCACATAGTCTTTTTTGAATACAATTATTACTTCAATTTGTTAGGCTTCCCACTTTTTTTTTTTTAAAGTAGCAAAACTCAAGCTTACGTTTTATCGAAATTTTTACTGATTCTCAGGCATATATATATAGGTTTCTTTCAAAATAAAATATCCATTTTACGGCATGGCATGGATATGGAGAGTGAGCTGTCAGCTACGATGTTGTCCTCATCAAAATTCCGATGTCTGTCGTCAATAGCAACAGCTTAATAAATCAATCAATTATAAAATGTATTTTTAAAAAAGAGAAAATATTAGGTCTCTGATGTATGCTACATTCAACGACTTTTTGCTGATTTTCAATTAAATAGGTTTTCATTTTAAATTAGTAAATTTATTTTGTAAAGTATTTTTTTAAAAAAAAGAAAGAAGCAAAGGAATATTTATTAAATCCAAACAATTAGGTCAGTCGTTTTTTTTTAAGCAAGGAATATAATTAAGGGAATACACACACAAAAAGGAGATAATGTTTCAAATATATTCTCTCACTTACATTTTCCTATAGATTTCCCATATCGTTATTTCCTCAATAATGTTCACGAAACATTTTTCGGTTAAAATTTATAAAATAAATAAGACTGAAAGAAAAAAAGTAGTACTTTTTCCATTGTTAACAGATTATTAAAGCTAAATAATAAATACACTGCAATTCATTTTTATATCACTTGCTTCTTAATTGAACCTTATAATTACGAGCATTATAGAGTTACAAGTATTTAACGTTGAAATATTGAAATCAAAAATCATAAAAAAATTTATGCGAATATTTTTAAGCACTCCCGAGTTTTCATAACAAGCATAACATATAAGCATCTGAAAGAATAATTTTTTATGTTTCTATTTTTATGTGATTTCTCACTTTAATTTATCACAAAACCACATTTTTACAAATGCAGCTCATAATATTAAAGTAAATTCAGTTCGCATGCTTAGTATTACATTTCTTATTGTCTTATTTCCGTCTTGTATTATTTTTTTATAGCAAGAGTATTAATTTCCGACCACACAGATCTTTTATTTGATAGGTCGCATTTATAAGTATGCAAAAAAAAAATTTTTTTTTTCTTTTTATTCTATACCATCGTAGCTTCTTAGCTTATTTTCTGCTTGTAACTTTTACTTTCGATTTTCTCATTCTAAAGCAAGTGTAAATATTCAGTGCAATAATTTAGCAATCAGTTTTGCGCATTTCCGTAGAAAATTTTCCTCCGGAATCGGTGATACCACAAAAAACAATTTTTAGGGCTTTTTATTGCTGCTTTGAGACATTTTAATTGTTTGAGGATAGAAATGCTAGAGTTTTTTTTTTGCCCGATTGTAGGTCTCTTTCTGATTCAAATCAGTTGATATTTAGTGTTTATTTTTACGTTTGATGAACTAAAGCTATGGTCAAACTTACAAAGTTTTAAATCTATGACAGTTTGAGGGTCGCATTGCAAGAAAAAAAATTCTGGGCCACGCCTTTAATATTTTTTCAACAAATTGAAAGAAAAATTAACTCTATGTAGTTTTATTAAAATAAAATAACTTATTTTTATATTATAGTTTTTTTAAAATTTAGATTAAATTAAATATTTTTTAGGTACATAGTGATTTTAAATTTGTAAATGTTTCATTTCATTTAGTTTGTATTTCATAAAGATGGAAAAAAATTTAAATTAATGAGATGGTTGAATTTGCTTTTGTTGAACAAGCAAATCATTATCTGGTGCAATAGACGAGGTTGGAATTCTTAATGCATTTTCAAGATGTTTGTCAGTGATCTTTGTCCTACTTTTGTTTTTTGTATGCTTCATTCTTGAAAATGTTCACAAATACAGGTACTGCCAAAAGCTGAAGACATTAATAAAGCATGATTGTGATATATATATAATTAGGATATTTATCACGGGGTACGTAATCTTTATAAAACTCCAGTGAAGAAACATTCCCAAATTTTTCTTTCAGTTGAATGTTACTTTGAAGTTCAATGCACTCTCTATTTGAATATTTGAAGGTAATTTAAATAATTTTAGAGAAAATAAAGGTAGGAAATATGTTGAAATACTCTTCATTTTTTTCAAAAATCTTGAAATCTACTTTCAAACTCTTGAATTAAATCAAAAATTAATGCAGCATATTTTGCATATTTTGTGCAACTCACAAGTTTATGTGCAGCCAAAGCATTGAAATGTGTCAAATCTTACTTTTATTTAATTGTGCCAAAATTTCAACTTTCTTCGTAAAGCTGTTATTGTTTGGAACATATTATTAATAAATTGATTTTTCCCTTGAGGTCTCAAATTTAAATCATTAAAAAAAATGTTCTGTTAAGTCTACTAAAAAAGATAAATCTATAAAACCCAATTTTCGTCTTCAAATTCAGTCACAAGTTGTTTCCATATAAATATTTTTATTTCAGTTCTCAAATCGTAAAATTTTTTGAGTATTTTTCCCTACTGAGCCATCTTTTACTTCTGTATAATAAATAATAATAATAGCCCATTACCTTAAGGCTGTCTTCGGTTAATGTTAAAGAATAGGACCCGAATTAGGTACATTTTTTCAGATATAAAAGAAATGAAAAATTAATATTATATTCACAGGCTTCACTATCCCTTAGAGAACAACATATTTCATAATATTTCACATTTTTGACCGAGTTGCGCCATTTTTTTCAGGTATAAAATGTGTTTCGCGTTTTTTTCCCAGTACCATAATGTTATATGAGCCGTCCTTTTCACGTGTTAAAATAAGAAAAAATAATATTCATGAGCTATTTTAGAAACACTCTATTGTTAACAGATGTACGAGTTATAATGTTGCAAATTTTCATGAAAATTGCGGCTGTCTGAAAATCATCGTTTAGTTGAGGCTTTCGTACTTTTGCCGAAAACAGAAACTCTTGAAATTCTCTACAGTTACGTCCTTTTGCTCTTATAAAGTGAAGGGTTTTTATAACAACGCTCAATATATACTTTCTATTTTGAAAATTTTTCCACAGAAATTAGCCTGATGTATTATGTAACAATAACAAGTTTTATACATTAAAATTTTTATTTCAAAACAAGTATCAACGAATCGATTATGTATGAAAAATATTGCAAACATTTATTTTTTTAATGAAAATGTGTAAATTTAAAATATTTTCATTATATGCAATTGGGCCACATTTCAAAGGCTTTTGCACTGCATGCGGACCAAAACAACATATTTTAGAAATAGTTTCGTGAAGATTTCGAAAGAAAAAAGTGTTCTTGAAATTTATTGCACAATATTTGAAAAAAAAAACTACGCCAGAGCATTTCTTAGCAACTTAAATTCTGTAAGGCACACACATCATGTTTTTTTGCGTAACTCAAGACGTCGTAATATAATTTTGTCCAATAATAGTAAATAGATTTTGGCAGATGAAGAAATCGATAAAAGGAACGGTAAGTTAGCAGCAGAATAAGTGTACAAAATGATGAGTAGTGACTGTTTTTCAGAAGTTAATTGCTCACTCTGTGACGGGCTCATCGCATTTTCAACTAAAACCTCCTCTTGGGTGCTTTGGGGCCGAAAAAGGCAAATTCTTTCCAACCAAATCCAGAAGCGAAGCGTGAGTATGCAAATTAGGAACCTTTTAAATAGCATAAGTTTAACGTAAGTGTATAACCTATTGGGAAGGGATTATACTAGTCTGAGTTTAAGCGCGTAAACTGAAGGAAGAGAAGGAAGCCGTTATTTGAGTGTGAAGCTATCCGTGACAGAGTGATCAAGACAAGGTGGATACTATTCCACGCGAGATAAACAAAAGATATTTAGGATCTGAGAGGATTGTGGTTAAGCAAGAGATTAAGGTAAGATAATTCTAGTATCTATTAGGAACTGTGTATAGACCAAGATTAGGAATAGGCGGGAAAGTTAAATATAGTGGTTAAGATCAAGCTTATTTGGTAATACGTATTGTGTGTTTTCTCACTTCAGATCCTCTAAGTTTAAATATAATTATTATGCTTGTGTATAGTGTTTAAGTTAAGATCTTATTAAAGATATATTAAGATCATGGCAACGCCTGGTTCTTTATTTACTCCCACACCCCTAGATCACGAGGATAACTTAGAAGTAAGGCATCACCCAAGGGCGAATACCTTACAACTCTGCTTTGTGTTTAAATAGATATTGTTTATTTTTAACTTGAGAAATGTGAGTTGAAATAATATTTACAGGAACGTCGTTTAACGAGCATAATTCGTTCCAGAATCTTTCTTTCAATGCGAAAGACTCTTAACTGAAACATTTTTCTCATATAAATTGATATAAAATGCGGTAATATGCGTTCTATTCTGTAAAAATACTCATAAAAAGAATGTAAATCCAATTAATCTTTTTCTTGTATTGAGGAATAAGCCAACTGAGGGATGCGTATCCATTTTGAAAAACACAAAAATTTAAAATAATAATGATAACGAAATAATAATAATTGTTATTATTATTATTTTTGTTTATAATATATGCCTAATTTTTTTATTAGAAAACTTTATACAGACGCTACAAAATTTGCATTCAATATAAATCTGTAACTCGCTTATCTTATAAGGCTGACGTTTCTCAATCTAGGCCACAGCAACTTCCACGCTTCCTCCCAGAAGATTGTGGCTTAACACACATAATTTCCTCTCCTCCACAACTTCTTTCTATGAAACACAACGCAAATCCATAACTTTTTCGTTGGTGAGCCCTTCCCTTGGCTCTTTTGGGAGCTCATCCATATCATTGTTATCTCCCTCCAGTCCCTCGGTCTAACACATAACCTCCTTCACTAGACTGTTAACTGTCCTAGACTATAGGGTTAACTGTCTTGTTCAAAGGTAAAGTCTGAAACCCCCTAACGTGCACCGCCGTGTAGGGCAGCGATGCACGTTAAATCTATCGAGAGCTGAAACGTCCTCCCGTTGGTGTGGTGTGGTAGTTAGGAGAGGGGGGTGCCAGCTCAGGTGTCGTCCACGTCACTTGACCATGGTTCAAAATGACGTGGTCCGTCGCCAAAAGCCCTCGTGTAGCTGAACAGTGCGCCGTTAATATTCAATCCATCTGAAACCCCTTACAGTCCCGTTAGACAATGCTCTCCGGTCAAGGTTTCTTCCAAACAGAAGTGATTGTTTTCTTGGTAACCCTGTCACAACCCGGAGGTTGCAGGTGTAAGAAGGATCGAAGAAGAAGCAGACATTGTTTTAAAAATAATTACTTTTATTTAGGATTTGATCACTTTAAAACTAATTCAACGACACTGGGAGCCATCTTAATCTAACTTATGCCGCTCAGCCAGTATGATGGATATGACCCTCGGCTTGTAACCAAGTGGATTCGGGTTCGAAGCCCGAGTATGGATGTATTTTCTTCGGGAAAAGAAGTCGGATTTTCGCCTGTGTAATGGATTCCCGTCTCGAATGGAAAGCAGCGCACCCCTTCTGTTACATGCTGGGATCATCATTTGTAATAAATGTCTATATTCTTCTGTTTGTATTGCATGTTTCTGTTCTTCCACTTGTATTTCATATGTATCCCAGGATAAAAATACACAAAACAACACAATCTAACTTATAAAATTATTTAAAATGACTTATCTCTTAATCCTTTAGTAGGTCACTGAACAATTCCTTCCTGAACTGCAACAACCTTGCTCAAATCAACTTCTATCTTTCTTCCACAGCTGTGAATAGATGTAAAAGTTAAATACTAACTTCGGTAGAGGAACAACTCATTATTTACAATTCACATTCAATGATGAACCTAACACACCCAATACCAGGGTTTAACTAGTGTTTATATTAGCATAAAATCAAGGCATCTCTACAGAAAGTGGTTTTTAAACTCAAATCACAATTAAAGAATAGTTTCCTCATGAGGATTAGTTGAAGATTCGCGGATAGAACACGTCACAACCCTTTTGCACACTAATTCTCGGTTTATCCAACTGGTTGTCACGGAATACGTGTAAATTTCGCTCCTTCCTTGTTTTCCTTCTTTACCTTTTTTTAGATTCAGGTTGTCTTGTCTATTTCCGGTTCGATAGTGTCAAATGGCTATCAAATAGACTGCATGTCATCTACCTCTCTCCACTGCACACATAGTTTTAATTGTCCCGCTTTTGCGTTTTGGCTTCATGTTCTTTGGTTCCGAGTGCCCACTTCTCTTTACTCCAACGTAGCTTACACTTGAACTGTTTCCTTAAATGTTTCTCATGGTCAGATAACAACAGGCTTCGTACTACTGTACAGGTTTTGTACTTCACCAAGCATTTGTACTGGTTATACGAAACATTGCCCGTTAAGTAAACCCTTTTTTATAATTTATTTTGTTTGATTTAATACATATTTTTGGTCATTAAAGTTGTTTCATCGTGAAAAAGGGATGATATAAACATCAAATCTGTATGAAACGAATAAGATGCCGGGATTCGCAAATGATGATTAGCATCTGATCGTGATCAAACGAAGCAGAAAAGGGGAATATCTCCTCGAACTCTGAATAAAAAAAAAGTCGCTCAGTGAGTTTCTCATTTAGAAATCGCATTAATGTTAATTGTTTGTGAGAAGATCGTATTATGCCTCGTATAAGAAGGAGAAACGGTTACCAGCAAGATAGGGTTACTAGAATTTGATAGAGGCAGGATCGTAGCCTATCGAGAGTTCGGTTTATCGTTCCGCGATTTTGCTACTCGTATTGGTCGGAATCCAAAGACTTTCAATCAATGGGTTCAGGAGGTGATACTGAACGCCATGCACAATCTCAATGGCCTCTCGCCTGTAACGCCCGAGGGAACATGTATGTATATTGTTCGTAGAGTCATGCAGACCCATCATGGACTTGGAGTCCCAAATATCTGTACAGATAGTGCGATGAGACATCAGGAGTACCATTATGGCGGCTTCACTGTAAACTAGAGACAGTGAAGAGCCCAATAATACAGGAATGGCACCACGTCGTCTTTTCAAACGAGTGATAATGAACTGGAGAAGAACGCAAGAGTCACTCGATATCGAAACTTGGATCTGATGGGATGGTATAAGCAGCCATTGGGTACATCTCTTGTTAGTGTCGTCGGGAATCTGAACAGCGAGCTCTATTTGCTTTCCTTATGGGTGTTGCAATTTTAATGTGTGTGCGTATACATACACACATAATTTGTATACGTATATTTCTTAGAAAAACTAATATTACCTCTCTCAAAATGAATTCAAGAGAGAAATTATCTTCAAATTCTGATTAATGTTATTTGTCCTCAAGAAAGAAAATCGGAGAAAGTAAAACTCTCCATCTTACTTAATGTAATTAAAGATGAAAATTTCTTAAGTTGCTATCGAAGCAATTTCTTCGTATTTTGTTGTTGTCGTGTGTTTTTCTCCTGGGATACACATATGAAATACAAGTGGAAGAACAGAAACATGCAATACAAACAGAAGAATATAGACATTTAGTACAAATGATGATCCCAGCATATAACAAATGTTGTGCGTTGCTTTCCGTTCGAGACGGGAATCCATTACAGGCGAGTCCGACTTTTTCCCGAAGATACAACCATGCCTTACTCGGGATTCGAGCCCGAACCCACACGGTTACAAGCCGAGGGTCATATCCACCCTACTGGCTGGGCGGCTCTTTACCTTTTGTTTTGCCGAGCACTGCACTTTTCTCACCTTCTCTCTTTCGTAGAACTAGTTATTTATAGAAATGGTCTTAAGATTAATAATTCATTTTTATTGCTCTGTATATGATTTTATTAGGTATATTCAATCAAATTTATTTCCCTCGAGCCCTTGTTCGTTTCCCGAAATTGGCTTATGCAAACAAATTAAAAATTTAAGCAAACTACATCCTTTACACCTGTATTTTTGTTTAAATATTTAAGTCTTCATAGGTATAGTTAATTTATTGATTGTTTATTAACGTCACATGTTGAATATACACGAGGGCTTATGGCGACGAATTTCTCAATTTTGAGCCACGGTCAAGTGACGTGGGCAACTGAGTTGACATTCCACTCTCTAAACTTCCACACCACGCTAATGGAAGGACATTGGACCCAGACAGATTCAACGAGTATTAGTCCCTTTACAAGATGGGTATTTAGTGCTATTAAGGCTCGAACCCAAAACTCGACGTAAACAGCGCCGATCACAGGCTTGCTATCCCGACTAAGGTTACGGCAGTCGTTAAGTCGAGGTGAGATATTAAAAGAGCTATAGGATAAGTTAAATAGTTTGAGAGCATGATATATAGGGTGATTCGCTACCAGACTGGCAGACTTGTAGAGTGGGCAGGAACTACAGAGACAACTCGGAATTATTTAGGAATGTAGGGTCGCAAATGCCATAATTGCGACCTATAGTGCAAAGCAGCAGTGAAAAAGAACAGAAATAGTAACACGTTAATGGAACATAAAACATTTTATTGAAAAGTTGTAGTACAACAGGTGTTCGAATCTACGACCAGAAGTCGTCTGGCAGACCCAACAACGACCCTGCACGGAATTCCTAACCCTCTAGTACAGTGTTCCGCAACCCCCGGTCCGCGGACCGGTACCGGTCCGTGGATCAAATACTACCGGTCCGCGCAAGAAACATTAAATTATTTCTCTTTTATTTACTGTGGTATATTTTTCTTAGATTTGGGCTACTTTTTATGAAAATTACTTGATATTCCTTGTTAAGTCACTTTATATTCATTTTTTGGTGTAGCTATATTTTATTCAGAAGTCACAATTAAATGCAATTAAATTAAAATTATAAAATCAAAACAGTCTAAAATATAAACAATCAACATCCTCCCCCTCAGAGGGCCGCGGTAAAATTAATAAACGTTGACCGGTCCTCGGTGATAAAAAGGTTGCGGAGCACTGCTCTAGTAGATTCCTGGCATGCCACGTATCCTCCCGGCAGCTACAGATATTCGATTCTTCAACTGAAGAAACGAGCGTCACGTACACCAAAAAGAACAAGTTAACTCGTTAAAGAACCAGTCTCACATAACCTTCTGTTCACACTTGCAAAGGTCGTGTGATGTAGAATACGCCTGTTCGGGTAACATTCCTGGTACAACTACCAAGCGGCGTTCCCGTTACAATCCGGATTTCTTATACACTATCGGCATGTCGACCAGTTCCTTGTTTGAATCTACTACTTCGGGAAACGAATCGCAAATGACGACTTCCAGCAGGATCACGAAACCTTCCGCCATTTAGACATGCCAGATGACTTCTGGTCGTAATTTTGAACACTTATTGTAGTACAACCATTTAATAAAATGTTTTCTGTCCCATATTAAAATGTTGCTGTTTCTCTTCTTTTCACCATAGCTTGCAACTACGGCATTTGCGATCTTGCATTCCTATGTGATTCCGAATCGTCCCCCTACACAACCTCCCAGGGTGTCAGTCTGGTAGCGAATCCCCCGTGAACATACTACATTTCATCGCATTGTAGATTAAAATTCAGGTAAGTCGAGTTTGGATATCGATCTAGTCCTTAGTATTTATCTCAGTCGCATTTAATTTTCTCAGTAGTATATTTAACTATTTGCTCCCTCAAGCAGTGGCTTACCTTTTTTTATATCTCTCCACCTGATAGCTTATAATATAACTTGTTTAAATAAAAAAGGAAGTATTTTTAATTTTTAGTCTATCTCGTAGCGTTTGGTATTTCTATCCTAGACACTTAGGAATTAAATCTAACCGTGTATTCTGCAAGTTTTTTCCATTGGAAAATATAACGATGAACGAATAATTAACAGACACTTTTCAACCGCTTCTGAAATAAATATCTTTTCTACATTTGGAAAGGGAGTTTTTGCTTGAGCTATGTTCTTAAGATATAATCGAGCAAGTAGCTGTTATTTGAATTTTTCCAGTATCAAAAAAAACACTAAGTATACTTTGTGATATCGCCCCCCTTTGGTGACAGTATCTTTGATTGTCAGCGTGAGTTAGAGGTGTAGGATTTGTAAAAGGAATAGACATTTTAAATTCTTAATATAACTTTATTAAGAATAGAACTTAAAAGAACTTTAGATAAATTTAAAGGAGTGAGAATCTATAATGAACAACACACACAATGATAGTTAAATCGAATCGCGTAATTTAGACCACTTTCTCTAAATAATTATATTATCCCCCTACTCTCACTTCTAATAATATTACAAGTCCCAATATCAAATAATCAGCCCTACCTTAATCCAAACTTAACTTCAATCTTTATATGGAAACGTCTGGGCGCGCGTGCAATGGTATGCACCTTATAGTAATGGCTGGATTTCCAGGTAACTTTTTGATAGGTGTCAATTCACGCTTTTATCTCCTCCAAACATAACATTCCCCAAATTGCCATTTCGCTTACTGAAACTTCTGTTCTTTTAAAAGTTATCTTATTTGCATTTCTTGTTCACATTTTGCTTCTTGGGTTTTGGTTGGAAAAGAGTTGCCATTAATCTTGGCCACCAAAGAACCCAAAGGTTATGTTAAAGAAAAGACGCGGGAGCCTGTCACAACTTTCTTAAAAATATATTAAAAATTAAACTTTTGATTATGACATTTATATCAATCACTGAAATAATTTGACATCTGCATTTTTTTAAGTATTATAAAACTGTTTCCATCCCTTTTTGTTGTTGCAGAAGGTAAAATGTTTTTGAAATTCTTGATTGTAAATCATTAATCTTTTATTTTTAAAGAAAATTCGTTTAAAAAAGTTCAAAATGTGAATCAACTTGTTATTAATTTCTTAGCTGCATAATGGGATTCTTCAACTGCCTTTCCAACTTTTCTTCTCAGAGTTTCATTTATTGAATACCTGAAATGAGATAAAGAATACCTGATTATAATCCTGAATTATAAAGACATCCGAAAAATAAGCTAAACTATTTCTTCCACATTTAATAAAAGTGATGACTCATTTTTAGAAATAAATCTAAAACGGATTTTTTCCGAAATTGAATGAAACGCTCATAAAATCAAGCTCGTAATTAAACACATAAGAAAAAATTTTTTTAAACACTTGGAAAATAAGCAGAGGTTCATTTTGGAAATTACTGGTACAAAAAAGATGATAAAAAAATTGATTAACAAATGCATGCATATCAATGCACCACAAATGTTCAGAGTTTTTGACAGGAGTGTATATGTATGCGCAACTAAAATTTATTTATACTTAGTGAGATTACAAGATTCGATTGCATCTATAAACGAAGTACAATGGCCTTCAAAAGCTGATACACAACATGTTTTTCGAAGCTCACCATTAAAATTGGCTGTAATATTAAAATCCATAGTTTGTATGAATGATAGTGATAAATTTTGCAAAAAAGGATATCCACCTCTTATTTTAAAGAAATGGACATTTATACAGGAGTGAGGGTAAGTGAGTGCATATTAACACCGTATTATAAAGCTGCACGAGGGCTATTGGCAACGGACTTAGTAATTTTGAATCGTGGTCGAGAACGTCTCCTGAACTGGCACTCCCTCTCCTAACTTTCACACCACACCAATAGGAGGACGTTTGAATCTCGACATATGTAACGTGGTGCATCGGCCTCCTCTACACGGAGGGTCTTCAGAGGTACCAGGCTCGAATTCATGATACACGAGTCTGTGACCTTGACCTCTAGGCTACCGCTGTATAAGACTGGGAGAAAACGCTCAAAAATCGAAATTTTACAGTTTCACGTGTGTATGTTTTGTTCATAACTGCTGTTTTCTATACTTGTTGGTATAATTTCGTTGACAATACCTATAAGAAGTCATTTACCTGATTCGCTAAGATGGTGGTCGGTTGGATGAATGGAAATGAGGTTATCACAAGCTGATGCTGCTAGCCAATGTGGGATCAGTTTAAACCTGAAGATTCTTAGAAGATATGCTTCAGATCGAATAAGGGTTACAACATCTGCAGGAGACCCTTTTTCTAGCATTTTGACCCAAAGAAAGAAAAACACTACAATGCCTCAGCTCGTTGCAGATCGTTTTGTTGCATCAAGTACTAGAATACCGGCTACTACGGTATGAAGACGTCTCTCTCTCTCTCTCTCTTCACATTATAGATCTCTATGTAATGAGACCAGTTTGTGCGTGTCGGGGGCGCGCCCGGGGGGGGGGGACGGAGGGGGGCCGGGGTAGGTGGGACGAGTGAACATGTTTCATGGATCACAGAGAGCATTGGATTCTGTATTTCTTACAGACGAGTCCATGTTCACACTGGAAAGCTAATCAGGGCATCTGCTGATCTGAAGAGTGCACAATGTGCACCTGATACAACCAATCTAACATTGCTGAGACAGTTACCGAGGTGGCTGAATCAAAGTTTGTGTAAGAATCTCTTCCTCGGTAGTCTCACTGGCTTGTAAGAGTTCCTTGGAGGTTTTGACTGTTTTGAGTTTGACTATTCATCTGACAGTTTTTAGATATTGAGACGAGATCTTTAATCGATAAGTCCACTCATATGCTACTGCTATAAATAATGAGTTCACTTTGACGGATAATAATGTTCGACCTCATCGAGATGTTTTTGTAGA
Source organism: Trichonephila inaurata madagascariensis (assembly GCA_019973955.1). NCBI lineage: Eukaryota > Metazoa > Arthropoda > Arachnida > Araneae > Nephilidae > Trichonephila > Trichonephila inaurata. The sequence continues at coordinate 403,775 of BMAV01010021.1, forward strand.
ACTATTTTGAGGATCAGATCTAGAATATATGAAATAACAAGCTTACTCTCCGAACCTGAAGGTTCGGAGAGTAAGCTTTCCCATAGAGCATGCATGGAACTACCTTGGTACACACGTTGCTGTTTTAAGTCCTCCTCCAAAGTCATTACATGAACAAAAACAAGAATTACTTTATGCCTGGAGTTCGCTTCCCATTTCAGTGTCCGACAATTTAATTGACAGCATTAAAAATCGATGCCGAAACGGATTTGTATTTAAAGGTACGCATATTCTTTCTTTGAATCCATTTCTGTAATGATTACACGACATTTTTTCTCTAAAACTATATTGTACTGCTTTCTCTCTTCAAGAATGGATTTTTCTCATAAGAGGGCTTTTTTGTTGAAAATCCTGTTTGGGTTAAACTTATGTAAGTTTATGTGCCACGTTCAATAAAAAAGTTTAGTGCACATTTCCTTCAAATTCTTTGTTTTTATATTTATTGATTTCAAATTAGACCCAAAAAGCAAGTTCTACCTTGGAGGCCAATATATGATGCATATGTTTGCCTTCTTTTAAACCAATTGAAATAATAATCGATCTGTCCCGAAGGAATTCCTGAAGCAGGGGAAGAAATAAATTTGGGTAAGTTTTAAAATTTAAAAGTTTATTACTTATTACATTCATCAAGCGATCACTTTTAAAAAGATGTACAGCCTGTGCATTCGAGTAAAAAGCAAACACAATTCGATCATTTAATTCATTAAAGTATTAAAAAGATGTTTTCTGTGTTTTTATTTTTAAGTTTAGTTTGAGTTAAAGTCTCAAAATTGAGATTTTGAGATGATCATTTTGTTAAATTAAAAAAAAATAGCAATAATTGTTATGGATAGAAAAATAGAAAGTGTTTACCATTTTGGAATCTTAACTAAAAGGATCATCTTTTGAAATAACTAGCCTAGTAGTATTAATTTTTTGTTTTTATTTTATATATGGAAAGTCAAAGTTAGGTGACATCATTTTCTCAAATCGAGTCAAACTACGCGTCAATTTTAATTAAACCAACAAAGGTTCTTGCTTTGTTTGTGACTGTGATAAATAGCACGGCTGTGTAAGATCACGTTAGTGAAAAAAATCACTGAAAAATTGTGAAAATTGTGGTAACAGTACCTAATGATGTGATGGAGGGTGTCAATTTTCAACATTTTTAAAAATATGCTAATTACCACTTAACTAAATGATAGGGAAGGTTTTTATTTTTCCTAGAACTGATATTACCCCCTCCTCCTCCCCCCTTTCACCCCGTGCCTACTTGATGTTGAGTTTCGGGACACCCTGTATGTAAAAAAATATTTTCTACAATACATAATTTTTTTTTTATTAAAATTAGGGATTAATTCATTTTAAGCATTTGAGTACTTTTTCTCCCGTACTCATACTGTAAAATAATATTTATTTCTACATTTCTGAGAATAAAACTGAAATAATCAGACCCTATAATGTACAGATTTTTAAAAAATATATTTGTATGAGAGAGAGGCATTTACAGTCTTATACTTTTAAGTCAGTAAGTTTATATCTTTCTTAGTCAGTCTTATAGTATAGTCAGTAAGTTTATATCTTTTCAATCCTTTGAATTTGCATAAGTATTAATGATTAGAAAATGTCATGAATAATTACTTCTCAGATGGATAAATACTTGAAATGAGACCAAAATCTTCCAACACACTGTGTACATGCAACTCCATAATTGCACACTATAGATAATAATTCACTAATTATTTCTTTTTATTCAATGATTTCTGTAAAACACAAACGAAACTAAAAATCATTGACAACTTCTTACTTTAAAACTGAGTGAATGACAAGTAAATTGAAACTTTGTTCCACCATTTTTGCTTGATTTGATAAATCTATGTCGTACACAAATTAATGTTTTTCATTCTTTCCTAAGGATATCTACAGAGAGGCTAAGCTATATTCACATACATAAATTATTCCCAGAATATAAATTCCTACAAATATATAATTTTTTTTTATTTCTAATGGCAGATTATGAACAGTTATTACAGAGTTCATCAATCTACCTAGTACATCACCGAAAGCTGGTATCTCTTTTTAGTGCGGCACCATATTGGCGGATGCCAATCACCGCAGATAATTTTGACGCTCAGTTTCCTTCCTAGAGGGAGGCACCGGAGCTCTGACGATGCGAATCTGTACTAGGATTTAATTTTTCCTAGAGTACCCCCTAGGGATCTTTTAAATGCCGTATAATCATACGACATGGCAGCTGTCGATTTTCTGCATCATGAAAATCCACCGACTTGGGCCGGGGTCGAACCTGCAACCTTGGGTACAGAAGGCCAGCGACAAACCAACCACGCTACCTAGCTGACAATATATAAAAATTAAATTTAAAAAATGTAGATTCTACAGCAAAATTATATTAACACAGTATTACATCCAGCAATAGAAATTTGTATCAATTTGCGGCCGTTGTAACACTTTTGAATGAATTAAAAGATAGATATTTAATTTATTAGCTTCTGTAATGATTTAGTCGAATTTTTCTATTCGGATATTGTTGCCATTTTTTACCATTCTTAAACATAAAAATGTAAAAAAAATTTTTTAATTAAATAAAAGAGATTTTCCTCACAAGCATTCCATAATCAAAAAGCCTCTACAGCAAAATATTTCGAGTTGGGGCATTTTTATCAGTTTAAGATAATCAAAGAGGTATGCTATGTTTTTTAAACGCTGAAGTAGTAAATTATCAGAAGAATCTGAACAATTCGTGGTTTCTTCACGAGAAGTTAAAAATATGCACTACATTATCTTTATCACAAACTCGAAATTGTATAACCCATCCCTCACTCGAAGATATTGAAATCAATGGCTCCAAATTCACAAACAACGAAGATATACACATAATCTAAATCAATCAATCCTTCAGCCTAATTGACGAATGTGACTTGTCTGTCGATTACTCTATACCAGCGATACTCAACCTGCGGCCCATCGAGCCTTTTTAAGTGGCCCGGTCATGACTCATTGCTATGCAAAATTCAGTTATTTTAGAACAATGTATTAAAAATTTGGTGGGAAATTCTTTGACAAGAAATCAAATCTATTAATTTTGCTTTTTGGCTGTAGAAGTCGTACGGCTGTGAATTGATACTCTTTTTTTCTATTTGTAACGGTTACAGTTAGTGATAACAGACAACAGTAGAGTAGCGACAATTTTATGGGTGGAACTAATTTTTAACAATCTTTCATATCCTGCAAGCGAAAAATATTCGAACGTTTTGGAGGTTGACTGTTTTGTAGTGAAAAACAAATATGGATCAGTACTTGTTTGATTTGTCACGAAAGTGCGGCATTTAAAAATGCCAGTAAACAGGAGTAATTCAATGGTACTCTCCCTCCAAAATCTTTTTCAAGAGATGTAAATAGGCTTTATTGAATATTCTTTGCAACAGCAACAAAGTGTTTTATCAGTGGTAATGTCACAGCAGGAACAGAGACATCCTATGAAGTTTGTTACAGTACTGATAATCATATGAAATCGTTTACTGATGCAGAACTTGTGAAGGAGCGTTTCTGAAGTTCTTTTAATTTAGAATTAGAGACAAAAATAAGAAATATATACAAAATAATAATTAAAAGAAGCAAAACAGAAGTTATATTTGATCAATTTTCCACATTTTAAATTTCCAATGTTATCTTGATCTTAAAGCATTTCTCCACTCCTCCTCCCTCCCCGTTTAACCTCATGTTGCGGCCCGCGTGAAATAGCTAACATATGTATGTGGCTCGCATGATATGGCTGACATATGTATGCGACCCTGAAGAAAAAAAGATTGAGTACCCCTGCTCAATACGCTAAATTTTTGGAAATATTTTTCTGAAAGTATATATATCGATTTTAAATATATATTATTAAAATAACTTTTCAATATTTTAAGCACTTAATATTTAAGTGCCATGTGGCCGCGGTTGTCGACAGCTCATGGTTGCGAATCTAAGGCCGGCGTTGTTTCTATCGAGTCGTGGTCTCGAGCCCTGATACTGCTAAAGAAGTGTGGAGAAACCACTAAAGAGTCGAGCTCGTTCAGGGATGTCTTAAGAGTTCTTGAAATCCTGAGCCCCTAAGCAAAAGTAAACGCTGGGCTCTTACACAAAAGTGGACCCTTGGTACCTGCACAAAAGTAAGCCCCATCTAAAAGTAGACAGTACATAGCATACATTGCAACATAGTAGTAGCATATGTGCATGACTTAAATCACACAAACAAGCTTGACCGACTACTAATTTTTGATTGAATGAGTGATGATGATATAGGATGGTAGGCCTCTGCCTTTACGTGAACAACGCTCATAAAACGTAGTAAATTGACATATCGTCCGAAATTCGCAGTTTTTCGGAGAATACAGCCGTAAACAACATTTGAACCTCCGAAATTACTCATGATATTAATGTTGAGTCGAAAATGAACTAGGGCCCCCATTGTAGCCGAGGCCCTGGGCCCGGGCCCAGTTGCTCCATGCCTTAAGATGTTGTAGCGATGTGATATCTATATAAACTAGTACCAAACGTCAAGCGAAGACGATCGTTTTGGCAGGGTCGATAAACGCATACGGAACGGAAGGTACCCAGATCGAACCTCCGTACATTGGTGACCCTGGCCGTGCAAAGGAACCACACCCTTCACGCAACGCAGTCGTGGCGCCTTCTATCCACCGCCAAAGCAATCAAGCCGTTAAACATTGACGCAAATAAGCCATCACTCAACAAAGCCGTCTCACACAAATGACGCAATTCTCAAGCCATCACGCACGATGACGCAACCCACAAGGTGACGCAACTGCTCACATGCTCGCCACGAATATGGTATCGTTCGTTCGCCTATTCGCCGAATCACTGGTGGCCGCGGTAGCCGAGTGGTATAGGTATTGGACCGTGGCTTTCCTTGTCACGAGTTCGAGTCCAGTACCACTAAAGACCCGCCGTGTAGGGCAGCGATACACGTTAAATCTGTCGAGAGCTGAAATGTCCTCCTGTTGGTGTGGTGTGGTAGTTAGGAGAGGGGGGTGCCAGCTCAGGTGTCGTCCACGTCACTTGACCATGGTTCAAAATTACGTGGTCCGTCACCAAAAGCCCTCGTGCAGCTGAACAGTGCGACGTTAATATTCAATCAATCAATCAATCGCCGAATCACTGACATGGGGGTATGTGGCGGTGTGATATCTATATAAACTAGTACCAAACATCACGCGAAGACGATCGTTTTGGCGTGTTCGATAAAGTACTTGTGTACGGAACGGAAGGTACCCAGATCTAATCCTTCCTTCCTTCAATGTCCCTGAGCACGTTATATCTGTCGAGATTCAAAGTCCTCAAGTTTGTGTGGTATGAAAGTCTGAAGAATGGGATGCTTGCTCAGTTATCATACTCAGCACTTAATAGTGGTGCAACGCAATGACGTCCGTCGTCAGTAGCTCTAGAATATTTTCAATTTGTGACGCTAAACATCAACCAATCTAAATGCTATCTGACTCAGTACAAAGATGTCTGAATTTTAAACGTCTCTCTCAGTAATGTCAAAGAATGAGGCCTTGTTCTGAATAATTTTTTGGGTTGAAAAATTCTCCAGTTTTAATATTATTTTTTGACTTTGCTGTTTTATAGAGAGAAACTTAATTACTACTCCACTAAATTTTTATGAATCAGTCTTTCTTTTTTTCTGGAGAAAAAGATGTTCAATATTTTTTAATTGTTTTATGCTGAATTTAATTTTTACTGAACATGTTCAAAGGAGTATTCACATATTAATGAAATCTATTGGGTTTTTCAGAAAGAAATTTCGGTTTTTTTTTTTTTTTTTTTTTTTTTGGGAAAATGAAACAATTTTTATATAGTGAATAAATATTTTATTAAATTATATATTGTCCGTTCTGGTCCAATACCTTTTGCTATCTTTCTGGCAGTAGCACGATTCCACACTCAAAATTTTTCTTATTTGCAGGCAAAAAACTAATCCAGGTGATTTTTGACCTCCTCATTTGAAGTAAAGTTTTAACAATCAAAATTTTTTTTTATATACCGGAAAAAATAATAATCAGAAGGTTGCAGATCTAGGGAATATAGTGGGTGTGGCAGTATATCCCATTCAAGCTGTAAAAGCTTTGGCGATTTACCAAAATTCTATGATATCTGGCATTATCGTGGTGGAACACTACACCTTTTTTCTTGATCAGTTTTGGCCTTTTCTGTTTAAGTGAATCCTTCAATTTGTCCAGCTGATGACAGTAATCGTTGTGTTATCCGGTAAAAGCTTAAAAAAAACCCGATTCCTTTCAAATCCCTCCTTACAGACAGCATCACCTTTTTTGATGAATATTGGCTTTCGAAATGCTTTGAGCTAGTTTATCCTTTTTACTCCACGATCTTCTGCGTTTGACATTATTAAAGACAACCCATTTTTCTTCCTCAGTGATAAGGCACTTCAAAAATGGATAATTTTCTTGACATTTAAGTAGCAAATCAGACATCAATGCGACACAAACTGCTTTCCGTGAGAACAAGAGGAACCCATTTTTCGAGCTTTGAGATTAAACCTAGGCTTTTCTAAAAGTCGTGAATAGTTGAATTTAATAAATTTAACCCTCTCAAGGATCTCATGAGTTGTTATTCACCAGCATTTATTGCATCAGTTAATGAATTTATTGTGTCTTTACAGCTTCAACTGGCCTTCCAGAACATCAAAACTGCCGGATCGAAATTTTGCAAACCAGTTTTGACACTGGGGTACTGTCAATACATTTTCTCCGTGCACATCGGTTAATTTTTTTCTTGCTTAAACAGCATTTTTACCATTTCGATAGCATAAAAGTAAAACATGCTCAAAAGTAAAACATGCCCATGCTTTTCACCCTCCACATTTGAAAGGGCACCAACCAAAAACTACTTTGCATGATCAATTGGACTTTTTCACATGCAAGCTTTAGTATATCGGCTCTCAACATACTATAATTATTATGTGGCTTAAGGGTGTGAAGTTGGTGTGAAAAAATACGATTAAATCCTCTGTTGGGAAAAAAACGGTATTACTTTCCGAACAACCCAATACCTAAGCTTTAGAGATGCAGTATGAAAAAAGTACATATATATCTCTTTCAATGCATTAAATTATATGAGATATTTTCTCTGAAAATGTGTTCCAATTCACGTTCTTCCATCTCACAAAAACTTTTTATGCTGTATTCATACAATTTTTTGGCCACCTTACTTTAAGAGATATTACTATTTAAAAAAAAACTTTAAGGGTCATCATTTTATGATTTTGATTATGAATCATTTAATTATGAATTATGAAGAATTTGATGTTTATACATTTAAGAGAGAACATACAGGAAATCAAGTAGAAAGGATGTGTATAAAATATATATGCTACAGGCAAAGTATGAAATCCGGCATTCTATAGAACAGTGGTCGGCAAACTTTTTGACTTCATGGACCACTAAACTCATAATTTAAATCCCGCAGACCCCTAACAGGACTTTTTAAGTATTAAATGTATTTATAAAAAAAAAATGCTATCTAAAACACATAAAATGTACTTAGTTAATAAAATGAAACTATTAATTGTAACCAAATTATGAAAACTTTATTAATAAACCATAATAAAATACACAAAATAAGTAAAAATTGTAAAAGCAAAACATTTAAAAACTAGTTTAAGAGTATATCAAACTTTTAGCATTATACATTCCTAGTGTGATGGATGTTCCTGCTTACTTGAAATAAGATTATGGACATTCGGATCCAATGTTGTTACTGCAAAACGGAGAACTGTATTTATTTCAATATGAGAGCGGTACCATGTTTTGATGGCTCTGACAGATGAAAAGGCCTTTTCACATAAATAAGTTGTGGAGAATTGAATCAGAATTTTTATCGACTGTTCACTAAGAAAAGGGTATTCACCTTTAATGGAAAGCCAAAACTGAGATCTTGATAAGGATGAATGAAATTTAAATTTGAGATTTTTGTCAGGTGACAGGTCGATGAGGCTTTCTTTTAGATGCATGCTTAAATTATTATCCTGAATTTTCGCTGTAAACAGATGCATTATTCACATATTGCCCTGTCTGGGATCTACATTCATTGGGTAATAACGAGCAAAAGATTCTGTAAGTGATTCCAAGTGATTTTTTAACTAGGGTCAGAGGCGGATTAAGATTTTTAGAGGCCCCAGGTGGAAAAAGGTTTGAGGCCTATAGGCTCAAGCGTCGATAAAAACTAAAATAGTTAAAAAATTTCTGACCTTAAATTTTCTCTCTAAATAAAATGTATTGCTTATAATAAAACTCAAAAGCTAAAGAAAAATCTTAACTGTATTTTAAAAAATTAAAAAAAACTTGATAAAGAACTTACAATTTTGCTAAACTTTACTTCTCTTCTTCGTTTCTCTTTGGCAAATTCATCAATTATTTTTGTCGCTTCTATTTTGTCGGAAACATCTTGTGTGTTCTATATATAATATGGCCTGTTGTCCAATTTGTCTTCTTTCCCATAGTACTGCTTAAATAGTTTTTTATTTGCTTAAAAACTGAAAAATATTCTCTCACTTGATGCATTCGTTATCGGTATTGTTAAAAATATTTTCAAAAGTATCTCTACATTAAGATTTCTCTTGCAACTCGATAAATTCCAAATAAAGTCTACATTGTATCTTTGTTTTCTTTTAAAAATAGTAAAAACTGATCCAATTCATATCGCGTCAAAATTAAAAGATTCAATCTCGTCTTTGTAAGTTTCCTTTAGTTTTTGAGTAGCTTTCTTCTTAATTTCAGGTAATAATCTCTCAGCAAAAAATACAGTAAAGTCTTCTATAGCAATTTCATAAATATCAGCACTTGGTTATATTTTTCCTCTTGCCCTAGAGAATATGACATAAAACGAATTCATAATGAAACTGTCCCTTCTTTCAAAAATTCATAACCACTTTCTCACCAAAAATAATTTTTCTCTTTTGCTTCCAGCGAGCTTGTCCAGTTTCCTCTTCAAACGAGAGCCCTGATAAATTATCTCCTCCTTGTTTCAATTTTCAAATTCATTTCTGCAGTTTTGGATTTAATTTTCTAGAGATTTTAGTAGACTTTTAATAATTTACACGCAACTGATTGCAATGATTTGTCGCAGCATTTATTCTCTGGAGGATGGTATTCCAATCCAGAGTCATTATGGAAGTTTCATATTTGTCTATTTGTTTCAAAAGGAAAGTTTCTGCGGTGTTTTTTTTTTTTCCTCATTCGTATCACTGATTTCACAGCCAGTACTGCTTTCATTCAAGTTTAATTCTTATCTTGCTATTGAAGTCTAATTCAACTAGCTTGAAAAAAAAATAGTTTGCTTTGAACTAGGAATATCTTTTATCACATATCTTCATTTTGTTTCATTTATCTTCATTAGTAAAATACTCTGATGGAAATAAAAATCCCAACACACCAAGAAGGAAATGTGCTATATCAACGAAATTTGGTAGGCGCGTTTATACATCTGGAAGATGACTTTGATTCAAATTTCCCGTTAAGAGCATAATTGTGACGCTAGTTGCACCATTTTAAGAATACGAATAATGTGTCTTTAAATACGCTTTATAAATTTCGTGAGAGTTATTTATCATTGAGATTTGATGTAGTGAGAATGTTAGTTCAGAATGACTTTAAGAAGACGAAGAAACCGTTATGAACAGCTCGTTGAGTTAGAACGAGGTAGTATAATAGAGCTAAAAACAGTTGGATTTTCTTTCCACGATATTGTAGAAAGACTTAATAGTAATGTATCCACTGTGAGTGGTCAATTTGTCAGCAGCGGTCCCAGGAATACAATATCTCAAAAAAATTATGGCCCAACCCTGCACTGGTCACCACTTACAGAGAAAATCACCGTATTCACCACAAGGCTGTGGAACATCATAGTATATCTGCAGCAGAAATTACAGTTTTTTTTTTTTTGGCACCAGAGTGACACAGTGAATTGTAACAAATCAAATCGTTTGAGAAATAACTCCCAGCCCAACTCATAGCATTCATACCATTAGCTCAAAATCACTGACATCTGCAACTTCAGTACTAGAGATCATTGGAAAGAGAGTGGCGATGTGTTGTGTTCTCCGATCAAAGCTGCTTTTGTCTTGGTGCCAGTGATGGCTATGTATAGATTAGAAGCAGACCAGGTAAGTGCCTGCAAACAACCTTTCTGCGGCTTAGACACACTGGGCCTGTACCTAGAGTTATGGTCTAGCACAAGCAATTTTCTTTGATTGCAAGAGCACTCTCGAAGTTGATTCACACACTCTGACTGCGAATTTGTACGTCAGTCTGGTGATTCAAACTGTTGCACTACCATTTATAAACATCATTCGAGGGATTTTTCCAACAGTATAATGTGTGCCCTCATTCATACCCTGTTGTATAGTGTCAACCTTAGCCTGCTAGATCACTATATCTTACTCCAGTCAAGAACGAATGGGTGAGTGAGTGAGTGAATGAATATTAACGTCGCACTGTTCAGCTACACGAGAGCTTTTGGGGACGGACCACGTAATTTTGAACCATGGTCAAGTGATGTGGACGACACCTGAGCTGGCACCCCCTCTCCTAACTACCACACCACACCAACGGGAGGACGTTTCAGCCCTACACGGCGGGTCTTTAGTGGTACTGGGCTCGAACTTATGACATGCCTGCCATGATCCGATACCTTGGCCACTGGACTACCGCAGCCCTGAGAACGAATGGGACATCATTAGACGGTAACGATAGCGCCATCCACAACCAGAAATAAACAAACAATGACTAAGAGCAACAGACATACAATTCCATCCAACAAACTCATGTCCGGTACTTGTACAACACATTATATGCACGTTTGCGTGCTTGCATTTAAAATATTAGTAGTTACAAAGATTTTTAATGTACCATCATTTCACATTTGAAAAGGCTCTTCTCGTGCTTACATTAACCTGTGATCTTGAAACTTAAATCCAATTAATGTGTTATCTAGACAAATATTTTGCCGAAGTTTCATTTGTCTACAATAACTTTTTTCTTGGTGTTAAGATGTATCCTAGAGTATCCTAAGCTTGGTTGTGAACAAAAATGAACTTCTTTGACTTGAATAGTATTCCCTTGTTCGAAATAAAATTTGTGCAAATACATGAAAATTTTTTATACAGATTGCAATAATACAGATGTATGGAAGAAAGATGGCAAGGGCAACTACACGACTCGAATCCGTGCAAATCATTGGAGTTGCAATATTTGTTCAAGGTTTTTTTATTTTTTTTTACTGCAAGTTTTTGAATTTATAACTGGAATCCATCAGCTTGGGACCCCTACTGGTAATGGAGGCCACTGGCGGCCTCCAGCCGTTTAATCTGCCTCCGACTAGGGTTATTACTTGCTGGTTAACATCATTTTCCTAACATCATTTTCATTTTTTTTTCATCAAAATTAGAAAACTTTAGTAGATCGTCTTCAACCAACCGCGTTTGCCACAGTAACATTTTCTTTTGAAACGCATCCATTTTACTTCGTAGTGTGAACACATCCTTAATTTTTCATTGCAAGGATATGTTTAGTTCATTTAACAGGGAAAAAATATCTGCCAGGTATGTGCTAGTCATCTGTTGTTGGACAAGAACTTTTGCAATTTCGGATTATTTTGTTCATAGAAAAATAATTTGACTTCTTACCGCAAGGCGAATAGTCGGGTCAGTATTTTGCCCCTCGACAGCCATATCACCTCAGCAGGGCGAAGATGAGTATACACGGAGCTCCTTTCTTCACAAAGTGCCTCAAATAATCGAGAATTGAGTGCTTTGTGTTGAATTTCCTCTATAATTTCAGTGAGATTTCATAATACTTCGTGTAGCTCTGGGGACATTTTTCTAGCTGCAGTTGTTCGCGATGTATAATGCCGTGTGTAGATAAAATGTCTGGGGGACCAACATTCTTCACCTTTGCAAAAATTCCTGAAAGATATCCAGTCATATTTGCGGCACCGTCTGTGCATATCCCAATACATTTTTTTCAGTTAATTTCATGTTCCCGGAAATAACTACTAAAAGTTTCAAAAACCTCAGAGCTGGTTGTTCTACCCGGCAAATTAAGCGAACACACACACAAAACAGTTCTTCATATAATTCTCCTTTATTCTTAAACCTTCCGTCGCCAAAAGCTCTTGTGTAGCTGAACATTGCGACGTTAATATTCACTCACTCACTCATACTTAAACCTCAAAAATCAAAGATGTCTTTGTAATGTCCATAGATTCGTCTAGTTGTATTGAATAAATTGATGAATTTTTCACCATTTTTATTATCTGATTTTCAATGTCGTCGACCATATCTTCGATTCTGCGTTTGATAGTATTAGCAGACTTAGGAATTGCTTCCAATTTCTTAACAGCCTGCATTCCCGACATCTCTCCCCAGGCTTTTAACATGCAAGGCTTAATTCATTCTTCTCCAATCGTGTACGGCCTTTTGCATTTAGTGATCTAATTTGCCATGAGATAAGAAGCCTTTAGTAATGATTTATCTTCCATGGTCGTTTTTCTTTAAACAATAACTTGCTTTTACGTATTTTCATGCATTCTTTTAAAATATTGTAGCTGTTTCTTTGCTAAATCCGGGTGTTTTGAATTCAAATGTCTTTCAAGTTTGGAAGGTTTTAATGCATCGTTAGATAAGCTTTCAGAACATACAACACAGAGAGGCCGTGGATCCAGCTCACTGTCAGTCAAAATCAACAATGGAACAGATTTACAAATTCATACTTACTTTTGTTCACAATACTTCAAGAAACATAAATCACTTAAAATGACTAAAAAATTTTAAAAATTGAGTATTTTATAAAAGTTTGAAAAAATTTCAAAAATTCCTAATTTCTTAAAATTGTAAAATAATGGCTAGTCAAACTGACTTTTTACTTAAAGAATCAGCTTAATAATATAATCTAAATATAAAACATAAATTATTTTTACTGTTACTGTCTCCAAAACTTTTTTTTAAAAAAAAAGGGTACTGTGTAGCTTTAAGTTCATATAATTTCAAGTTACGTAAATCGATTTCAAAAGGGAAAATCTTTCTATCCAAATTTTGAAAAAATCAAAAAGTTATTAGAATTTTTAACGAGAATTTTCGAGGTATATTACAGTATTTCAATGAGTTCATACAAAAAAAAGACTTTTTTGTTTTTCAGAGAAAATTTCCAGAATTTTGATTGTGTTTCCTTTCTCACGAAGAAGAAAAATAAAAATTTACCGAATGCATAGGCTAATTAGTAAATTTGGAACATGATTTTTTTTTATTTTATTAAAAAGGTGTAGAAAACTTTTTTTTATGTATAAATTCAACATTTTATCTTTTGATTTCTAATTCAATGTCTAATTAAGATTTGACTTCTCGCTGATGCAGTCCATATCCAATTTTGTGACAGTAGAAAATTTCAAAAGTAAATCTCTTTTACAAATTTAAAATTTCTGAAGACTTCCACCCAAAAAATTAAATTCCTTTCCTTTTGTTTATTCTATTTAAAATGGAGGTGATAGAAGGAAAAAATAAGAGCATCGGAGGAATTTATGCCCAAATGTGGAAGGAAAATGTATCTTAGCAGCCTCCGGTCGGAAACTGGTAATTTGCTGGTTAATTAATGTGGAGGATAAAAAGAATGAAGGAAAAAGACCTGTGTCTATCTGTAACTCCATGAGGCAGTCTGGTCCAGGTGATAACGAGGCATCGTTTCCTTTCTACATATCCTCCGCTCTGCTACAGATTCAACTACCTACTTTTCTCATTATTCGTTGCTTGATCATCATTTCCGTTGCGCTTTCTACTCATTTAGTATTTCTTTCCCTCCCCCTTCATTGTTTACAATACAAACATATCTCTTGCCTTGCAGAAAAATTAATAACAGTCGGAAAAATACTTTTAATTTTTCCATTTTTATTTAATGAGAACAATATTATCAAGACAATAGATTTATTTTTTAAAAAAGAGACATAATTTTTTTAAATATGTTTTAAAAATATATTTATTTTTCTATGAAAAAATAAATACATTTAGCTGAATTAAAGAACATAATTTAACACATACTTTATAACGTATGAAAAAACTTAGAGAGTAGCAAATTTTAAATTGTATTAGTAAATTAATATTTTGTAAAAATAATTTTGCTTTTAACTTAATTTTTGATAAACTAGATATTAAGATATTCAATACTTCGAGGGAAAATAGTAGTATTTGAATGTAGAAAAATATTAAACTAAAATGTGTGTATTACTTTTAGTAGAAATATAGTTTTCTTATATATATGAACGAAGGTAAAAAAAAAAAAAAAATGTATATATCTTACGAATCGTCCTTTTTAATACACACCATTTGCTTTTTGTGAGTAACTTTTTTCCTTTTTCTTTATTTTTATACAAATCTTTTGTATATTTTATATTTATAGTATATATATAATAAACATAGTTGCAAATTTATAATAATTCTGCAGAGACATACGACAAATGCTCGTATATCCATCCATCTAACTCTGTGTGTGTGCGTGCGTGTGCGTGATTAAAGGTGCTATTTTTGATGATAGTACAATGAAGAAATTCTCATAATATGCTGCAGTAATTTAAGACGTAAAATAACCTTAAAAATCCTACACTGCTGGCCACCGTTAAATGCAACACCCTGAAGGAAGCATGCAAATAACATGAAATTTACAACATGCATTAGCGGAGGTGAGGTATACAAATGATTAGAATTTCAGCGCAGACACACATCACGCGCGCCTGTGGCGCCAACTCAAAGCGCTATTTAAGGCTTGGAGATTTCGACGATTTCAAGTTCGGCAATTGTGTTTTTCTTGTGCTTTTTTAAAAAAAAACGATCAGTTATGTCTCGTAGAAAACAGCGATCAGCTTTTAATAAAGTATCCGAGTTCGACAGAGGAAGGATAGTAGCCTACTGAGATTGTGGATTATCTTTCAGGGAAATCGGTAGTCGTGTTGGACGAAACCAAACAACTGTAATGCGGATATGTGACCGTTGGATGCAGGAGGGTACGATGGACCGACATGGTCCATCGCATCCACCTCAGTGCACCACTTCACGTGAGGACAGGCAAATTGTGCACATGGCAATAAAGGATCGCAGTCACATCACGAACCATAGCACAGCACATTGAGTCTGTAACGCATCATTCAGTGTCTGCGCGTACCATTCGACGCAATTTAAAGCAGAGTGGTCTGTCCGCAAGACGTCCATTGTTTGGCCTACCCTTGACGCAGAGCCACAGACGTCTCCGCCGCCAATGGTGCGATGAAAGAAGGATGTGGGCGGCAGAATGGAATGAAGTTGTCTTTACTGACGAGTCACGCATCTGTCTGCAACACCACGATGGTTGGATTCGAGTCTGGAGACACCGTGGAGAGAGGATTCTGAACAGCTGCGTTATGCACTGAAACACTGGTCCTGCACCGGGTATTATGGTATGGGGCGGTATTAGATATCACTCTCTCACACTCCTCTAGTACGTATTGCCGGTACTTTAAACAGCCAGCGCTACATCTCCGAGGTGTTGGAGCCAGTTGTCCTTCCTTACCTTCAGGGCTTGGCCACAGTCATATTTCAGTAGGATAATACGCGACCACACGTGGCACACATTGTCCAAAGGTTCTTCGTCAATCATCAGATTGAATTGCTTCCCTGGCCGGCTCTCTCTCCGGATGTTTCGCCGATAGAAAACATGTGGTCCATGGTTGCTCAACGATTGACCCAGATTACACCCCCAGCTGCCACACCAGAGCAACTTTGGCAACGTGTGGGAGCTGCTTGGTCTGCTGTACCCCCAAGAACATATCCAAAGTCTCTTTGAATCAATGCCGAGGCGTGTGGCAGCGGTGATCTCCAACAATGATGGCTACTCTGGCTACTGATTCTGGCAGGAACCACACTTCACAGAAGTCTATAAATTTAATCATTTGATACTTGGTCAACATGCTATCTACAAAATAACTTTTGTTGTGCTATCTCTTGTCTTTCTTGGTGTTGCATTTACGGTGGCCAACAGTGTAAATGGCTGCTTTTCAAAATAAATTGTTCATAGAAACACAATATAAATTTCTCAAAATATTAACCAATAGTCGTAGTACGATATGCTCAAAATGATATTTGGTATATTGTCAGAAATATTAAGGCTATGTAGGTGCACCCAACTTTAAAAAAATCGTGTTATATTATGATCAAATATCATTAGATTGAGAATATATCTGTACCCGTAATTAAAAGTACATGAAACTGCAGAACCTTGACATTTTTCAACTTCTCAATTTTTTTATTTAAATGACAATAAATAAAAGGATGATTGTAATCATCTTTCTCCTATAATGGTAATTTTTATGAATTTGTATAAAGACAAGAGATATTTTTATTTATGATAATTACCATAAAAACAAATATGTTCGTCCTTTTATAAGTTCTGAGTGTGATTATTCTACATGGTAAAAACAATTAAAAGGAGAAACGAGATTTTTTCTCAAAAAAAGAATAAAAAAAATAATTAACGCCTTTATGCAAATAAATTATGAAATGATAGCTAAACTCTTCACGGACGCCTCAGCCACGTAGTGGCCTGTAACATTGAAAGGCAGTGGCACTGTGATTGTAATTTTTTAGAGGAACCAGACTTATTATAGGGGCCCTGTATGCCAGGTGCTCTGTAGTCTACATCCCTTTGAATATGAACCACAAAAAGGACCTATCATGATGCCGAGAACACCTGTCTTAAACAGAGGAGGATTGAGGTTGGATTCCCTTTAGTGAGGAGTCGCGTTTCAGTCTAGAGAGACGTGTTCTCATCTGGAGAGAACCTGGGAGTCGATAACGGCCCTCTAACATTGTCGAAAAGGACCGAGGTGGTCTGATAGTCTGGGCAGGCATCGTGGGAGACGGTCATACTGACCTTCATGTGTTTGATAGAGGAACTGTAACAGGTCAACGGTACAGGGACGAGATCCTTACACCCTATGTCAGACTTTTCTGCAGGGCATATGGACCAAATTTCATCTTTATGGACGATAACGCACGCCCTCAGTTGATGGTAAAAACCTCCAGTCAGAGGATATTGAATGATTGGAGTGGTCTGCGATGTCCCGTGACCTTAATCCTATCGAATACATTTGAAACGTTCTTAGACGCTCAATTGCAGTTCGAAGACCAGATCCAATGACCATCGATGAGTTCAAGAGTGCCTTGGTACAAGAGTGGGTGCGATTGCCACAGGGGCTCATGAGAATCCTGGTAAACAGTATGAAACACCGATGCGAGAGATGTGTAGCTGTTAAAAGCGATCATACACCCTATTAGACATGTTTATCACTGACTGTCAGGGTGTCAGTCATCTGCTTTGCTGGAGAAATGACCAGTTGCCTTATTTAGGGAGCAGGTTGTGCCTATTTTTGTTTTCCCATGTATTGATATTTTGGCCAAGTTTGCCTTTATTTACTCTGTTAGCTCTTTTTTTACTGCAAAAAAAAAAAAAAAAAAAAAAAACATTTGTCCTTTTAATTGTTTTCATCAGTGTAGTATGTCGAACGATATTCTAACCCTAACTTAAGCCTGTCTTTAATCTCATGTATCAAAAAATGAATATGACATGCTGTTCAGTTCTATTTCCTAATTGATTGATTAATTGCTTTTTAACATCTCGCCTATGAAGCAATACGAAAGCCAGTGGTGATGGCCCTCGTAAATTTGAACCACGTTCAAGTGACGACTGAAGTGGGTATTTTTTATGTGATTGTGTTTGTTACAACGTTTATGCATATTGACGATGACAATAGCAATTATTAATGTAATTATTAATAGTAGTAATTAACTTCATTCATTTAGATTAAAGTTATAAAGTCATTGGCACTGAAATATATCCGAATTTAAAAACCCTATCTAATATATACTATTTTAAGAGCTGTTATACATTCGAGTATTTACATATTTAATTGAGCTGTACAATAATGGACTTTCAGCTTAGAAAACAATATAAACAAAAAGTAACAATCTATTAAAAATGTAATAAGTAGTAAAACCTATATATAGATTCAAATAGTTAATAAAAATTACTCGGAAAATATTATATAAGGTTTAGTAAGCATAACGGACAACCATGTCTTCGAGTTACATAAAAAAAATTTTTTTTAGTAACTTCATCAATTAAATCTGGTGGTCTTTGAAGATTTAGGGAAAAACTCTGAATCTTCGATGATAACCGAAGGTGCAATAATTATATAATGGTTATCGACTTAACTAAAAAAATTAGAAACAAAATAGGTACGTTAATAATAGATAGATTAAATAAAAATATACCACACAAATACAAAAAAAAAAATATTTGGTATCTGTATATATAAAAAATTCATTACATTTAATTGATTAATTGGGTAAATTAAATGAAGCAAGAGCTGCATTTGGATGTCCGGAATCAAATTTCCAATTCATGTTACAAAATACAAATTAAAGTTGTCAAAATTTGTAAAATATGATCAAAAAGGAGGAATTACTAAAGAATAAAGGGCTCACATTCTCTCTTATTCAAAATGTACAGAAATAAGATGCACCTATGAAAAAAGAGTCTCATATGGAGAAAAAGGGAAAAGTTTTAATAAATTCTTTTGTATTCAGGGTAGGAAAACTACGTTAATAAAAAGAAAAATATTAACATTTCAATTTCATTTTAAGCCACTATTTCAAAGATAGATCAATGAGAAGACAATAAGAACCACCACGCAAAAACCAGGTGCTGTTAGTTAGGGTATATAGGAATGAATGTATATAGACACTATACTGCTGTGAAAATTGCACGAAGGAATCATGCGAATCAAACGAAACTTGCAGAAAATGCAAAACAGCTTAAGGTATACAAATGATAAGAATTATAAAAGAATCACACATGTATGAGCTACTAAATTTCTAAGTGAGCCGCGTGTATAAAGCGCTATAAATGTACTTTGAAATTTGTGTATCATCGTTTGATTACAGTAAATGATGGATTTGAAGTCAATATACCTCGTCAAAAACAGCGTGTTATATGAGCAACTACCGGAGTTCGAAAGGGGTCGCGCGATCAATCGCCATGAGCGTGGACTTAATATAGTATCCCGTTACCAATTGTTTGAGGCGTAATGCCACAACAGTGATGGGTGTGTTGAAAGAGATGGACTATGGAGAACCAAACAAGTCGAAACCATGGCAGTGAACCACGTAACAAAACGTCACCACGGGGCGACAAATATTTGATCCTCTGGGCGGTTATGAAGCTGTACAGCATCTCTCGTGCATCGGCACAACATTCAGGGGCGGCTCTAGGGCCGGACAAATCGGACGCCTGCCCGGGACGGCAAATTTTAAGGGTGGCATTTGGATCGAATTTGAAAAATATTTTTATTTATTTATTTATTTTTATTTATTTTTTTTTATTTTATTTATTTATTTATTTATTTTTTGTTCCAAAAAATTTGATATATTTTTTGAAATTATTGGGTGTGAATTTGGTATTTCATTTAATGTATCTTATTTACTTGTTTTGAACTCTATATATTTAACGTCTGTTTTCTTTTATGTTGAAACTTGAAGGTTTCGAGGAGGGAGTATATGTTAAACCATGAAATTTGATACGTTTACTCATCTTTCATTAGTAACTTTCTCCTTATCCCAGAGAGGGGTCACAACGGACATTCCTTTCACCCATATGATATCCGTTTTCAACTATCTAAAAGAAGGCAGGGTAATAAGAGTCTTTGGTAGATAGAAGGCCACAGGAGATTTTTTATTTTAGTCTTGAGTGTAGTTACTATAAGGTAAAAAATAAAAAAATAAACGCTTGTGATTCCCACCTTCAGTAGACTCTTTTTTGAAGAAATTGGCCTACTGAAATGGGCGATTCCTTCTCTTACATTTTACTCGTTTGAAATAATAAAAGGTAATTATGTCCTTAATTTCGAATTATTTTGTTTTTATAAAGAATTAAAATTGAGTATATATAATTGTTATGCTGTGTTTTTCTGTTCGCAAGAATTATTCAAGTTTTATAGGTGTGTATGCGAAAAATCTCTATTTTTAATTATATATATATTTGCTTTGGAGAGAAGAGCGGCATTTTCCATTTTTGTCCGGGGCGGCAAAACTGCTAGAGCCGGCCCTGCAACATTGGAGCAAGTTATCCCTTTTTTTGCATTGTCTATACGCACGCTTCGTTGACTTCTGCACATGTACTGAATCCTCTGTGCAGGATTCTTTACAATATTCTTACATGGATACCATGGGTATACCATCTATTCTAAATTGATATGATACAGTAGAACAACATCAGTTAGATTGTGAAGCCTGAGATCCTCTTCCATTCTGCAACGTATTTAGGAGCTGTATTTTATCAAGACAATACAATGTTCAAATGATGTTCGGAATGTACAAGCCTTCTTCATTGCTTCTTTCACAACCTGCACGTTTCTGTACATGTTGCCCACTGAGGATGTCTTAGAATATTTGATCAGCGACTTTCTAGAGAAGTAAAGAGTACAACTGTGTGTGAACTTTTGCATAAGATAGATACCATCTGGAACGCTATTCCTAAATATGGCCTTTAGAATTTGTTTGATTCGATGCCACATGTATAGGCTCTGATCACTACGCATGGCGGCTGCATAAAATATTGATTTTCTGCATTTTGTTCCCCTTTATTTACTCTGTAAATTCTATCTTTTTCTTATCTTTTCTGAACAAATAACACGTTGAATATATTGCATGCATTTCTAAAGATTCTTTCACATTGTTTGGCAGTTTTCACGAACAGATATGTATATATTTACCAAAATGCTATTCTTTTTTCAACAGATAAGAACGCTTACATGGTAACCTCATAATCCCTTCAAGGGTTATGATGTTAGTATATTATCAGAAAACGATTGCTAATTTTCTTTTCTGCTAGACAAATAGAAAGTAATCTGTCTGAGACAATATGCATGCAACAGTTTATCACACACAAAAACAGGATTTTGAAAAAAATCTGTTTTATTAGATATTGAAAGCATTATAAAAATTTGCTAGTACACATTTCCCCTTATTAGTTTGTCTGATTTAAAGTTTATTACTTTTGAAGTTAATTTTTACAATCTATGATCTCTGACAATTCGCAGTTCAGCTGGTAAAATAAAAAAAACAATAATATGAAAATTGTTTTATTGATATCAGACCTTCATTTTCAAAAGGATTTGCCTTCCATAGTGTCACGTTTCAAGACTTCTGTTCTAGATTACTTACACTTTGTCCTTTTTTTAAGCTATATTTGAAATCGTAGCTTCAGATTGTCAAACTTTATTTTGCATGAGGTAAAATTATTCAAGCCACAGAATATATTCCGTTTTTACTTAAGTAAAAATGATTATCAAATTTTATGAAAAGATTATACTCATAGAAGGCAGTATTTTTCCCAGACATATTGCATCAAAACAAGAGTTGTACGTTATTGCATTTGTGGGGAAAAAAACTTTTTGTAAGCGTTTACGCCACTATAATGACCGTTCCATTAATCAGTAATATTTTACAATCATAAAAACACAATCACCCCTTTCATTACATATGTCTATAGAATTACAGTTTAATAGGACAAAAAATTTCATATTATGTATTGTAGTTTTATAAACGGCCACGATGACCTAATTTGTCCCCAGAGAAGACAAGGCAAATCTCCAAAATCTCATTGGCATCGGCAAATTTCAATTTATTTGATAGAATGGTTACCTCTATAAATTCAGATTTACCTAGCATGATATATATACTAATGTACAAAAGATAAGGAACAAATACTTTTTACAGAATTTTAAAACTGCTAAACCAGTTCAAGTAAAATTCGGTATGAAAATAAATACTTAAAAATATTACTAAGGAGAAAACAAAAAATTAATTGTAATTGTGCTCGTAATCAGTATTTATGCTCATGAAAAGATGACAGTTCAAAAATGATGTAACAAGACGGCCTTTGTAGAGTGCTTAATATGAGGTATAATCGCCCCTGAGAAATAGCAATGCAGCTCTTAAAATCAGCTGCCAGGGTGTTTATGAAGCTCAATGGTTGTAAATTCCCCTCTTCCTCCAGGGGTTTTCAAAGCTCCGGGATTGTTTTGAAAAAAGGCTGGCGAGCTGCAATTGCTCTGCTAAGAGCATCCAGGACATAATCTATGATACTCAGGTTTGGATATATGGCTGGCCACTCCATCCTCCGAATATTTTCAGTCTCGAAGTATTCATCGGTCAGCCGAACCCTGCATATTTAGCGTTCATGAAAGTGATCTGGCTGCCAACTGCCCTTCTGGAATGCATCCCCATGACTTAATAAGATCGTATTCCTACACCTCAGAGCAGTCAAGATGCCACTCCGAATGGCGTGCAGCTCTGTGCATCTGGCCAACATCACGCCCCAGCTCAGACTATAACATCGCCACCTCCCAAGTGGTCTACTTCCGTGATGTTTGATGGATGGTACCGAGTCTCTCTCCATATGTGAACACGTCGAGAATCAGTGTTCAAGCTGAATCTCGACTCATTAGTGAAAAGAATACAGCTCCAGCGCGTGTCCAAGAGCAGTGTTGTCTGCACCCTGTTAAGTGAGTTTTCCTGTGACTTGGAGTGAGTGGGATGCAGACCATAAATCTTCTGGCATCAAGCCCTGCTTCATTAAGAGAGTCTTCGGTATACCTCGAAACGAAGGTACCAGGGTTAATGGAGAGCTCATTTGAGAGTTAAATTGCTATCATTGAGCCTTACACAATTAAAGCCAAATAACTGGCCTGTGATGGCTCTTAAGCTCCCTGTCTTCTGGATATTTTCCCGGTCTACTGGAACGGGTTCTGTAATCTGGAAACATTTCGAGATTCGCTTTGCTCCTTTCCTTTGGATTGCACTGCCTCCCAACTCCTCTCCTTCACCCAAACGTTATCTTTATGCCAGTGAAAGCAAAATTTTTCAAAATAATCATTAAACTTCAAGAACAAGTAAAACTAAAAACGCACGGAGTAGTATATTTGAAGCATCTGTTATTAGTTTTTTTAATTTGCCAATAATTTCTGAATCAAAATCTATTAATAATTCCTTCTGATTTTTCTCTTTTTTAATTAATAAGACAAAAAGATCAAAATTATTAGATAATTAATAAAAGCATGTTTTCTTTGTAATGATTACTAATTTTCCTTAAAAACACTCAGTATTTTTGAAAATGTGTATGTGTGTGAAAAATGTAGATTCACAGTATCAGCCACATAGGTGTAGGTGTACAATTTCATGTATAAGGGGAATACTCTTTTTCTATTGACCTAATTTGTGCTTTTATCCCCAGAAAATTAGAACTTCATCTACATTTGTTTAATTGTTTTTTTTCCAGAACGATAACATAAGGAGGATTTTAAAAGATGTATATCGAACATTTATGTATGAAGTTATTATCATAGGAATATAATTATCATACCTAAATATGTATTACAATTATAGGATGCACAGCTTTTTCTTAATGCAAATAAGTCACAGAGTTTTTTTTTCTTTATTATTTAGAGCTATAGTATATCAAAATTTAGTCTGAAATAATAATGAGAGCTGCGGTAGCCCCGTGGTCAAAGTATCGGATCATGGCAAGCATGTCATGAGTTCGAGCCCAGTACCACTAAAGACCCGTCGTGTAGGGCAGCGATGCACGTGAAATCTGTCGAGAGCTCAGACGTCCTTCCGTTGGTGTGGTGTGGAAGTTAGGAGAAGGGGGTACAAGCTCAGGTGTCGTCCACGTCACTTGAACATGGTTCAAAATTACGTAATCTGTCGCCAAAAGCTCTGAACAGTGCGATGTTAATATTCACTCACTCACTCGCTGAAATAATAATAATGGTAATGGCTATGGTTAATCAGAAAATTTTATAAGAGGATTTTATATTAACAACATTCTTTATTTAACTGTTTGTTGAAAAGCTATATTAAAAAACGGTGTTATTTTTTCCAATCGGTATTCATTTTTGTACTTATAAAAATGTGTCCATTTATACGGTGAAAGCATACATTTTTACAAGGGAAAAGCACGTATGGAATTCAAAAGCTCTGATAATCATAAATTAAGTATTATTTGTTAGGAAAAAGTACAAAATAAACAAATTATATTCTTTCATTTCTGTAATGCAATCAAATTTAAGACAGATTCTGATTCATATGACACATAGTTGAGAATGTTTTTATTACTGAAGCATTATTGATGAACTCATTTTGTTTGGCTCTAGAAACGCGAAAATAGCTAGAAAATTCGAATGTGTTAGCCAACTTATAATTGAAATATCCTGATAGAATGAAAACTTAGTATTAATAAATTAGTTATTGTCTGTTAAGGGAATTATTATTAGAGACAAAGAGAGATTTCTAGAAAAATGTGTGTGTGTGTGTGTGTGAACAAAAATTCAACATATGAAATTATTTTTTAAATCATTAAGAGAGAACAGAAAAAAAAACCCATTCAAAATCGAAATATATTGTGTTTCACAATTCACCATATTAAAAAAAAAAACAAAAAAACACGAGATTCTAATAGAAGTACTACAAATCGGGACTAAGCTAAATATTGTTTTTAATGTATTCATATCATCCTGATACAATCTATTTGTCACATTTAGTATTCATTTTGACATATAATTTGTAAAGCGACGTTCAACGATTCCGGCAATCATTTGTATTTTAAATAATCATCATCAGTATTCAAACAGAATTATTTTTTTCCAAATAGGTAAGTATTTTGAAGATACTTGAATATATATATGTAAGGTTGTTTTCGCCATGTATACGACAATGTGGACTTACCGCGGAGCACATTTTAAAAATTTGTGACATTGCAACTCATGCATTTGTTCATAATATAGTGTTTCTAAAATTTCAAAATATTTCATAAATAATCAGTTTTTTCTTTTAACATGTAAAAGGATATCTCATGTAGCATTACGGTATAGGAAAAAAAAAATGAGAAACGCATTTTATAAAAGAAAAAATGTGTCAAAAAGAAAAAAAAAAAACTCAGATAAAAATGAATAGTATGATAAAATAAGGGATTCTCTACAGGATAGTGAAGCCAGAATATAATATTAATGTTTGAGTACTTTTATATCTGAAAAAAAAAGTTCTAAATTTGGACCTTATTCTTTAACATTAGCCGAAGACCTCCTTAAGCGTCATCAAATTCTACTCGAAAGTTGATATCTAAAAATATAAGAGCAGAAAATCCCCACCATTAAGAGCTTATTTACAAATGTATAAAAATGATACTGAATTTAGAATATTTGCTTTCTAAATACATAAATTTCTTTTTGAAAATTTTAGAATGATATCATGTTTTCTTCCTAAAATCAAAATCTGGTCACTCTTAATACGTATGTGTGTGTGCTGACATTTATATAAAAATTCTAATTTATTTGATTTTTTCAAGTACTTGATAATTAAATCAAAAGTACAGTTTCCTTTTTTGCTTTAAGGAGCTTTTACGTGTTGATTGAAATTAAAAAGTTTAACGTAAATTTGTTTTCTCTCTTTTTCTGTGTTTCTGAAAAACTAGTTAAATCATTATTCAAATCAAAAACAGTTCTCGATATTAAATAATAGTCGAGTTTTATTTCAGGGGGTAGGTTCAGAATTTCGACCCCAAAACTCATTTTTCACTTTTCCCATTTTTATAAAATATGAACTTTTACGCTTCTAATCATGCAAAAATTATCATTCTACGTGCAGTGAAAGTATTTTTAATAATTTTTTGAAAATGTTTTACCATCTGTCAGAGTCCACCCCTGCCACTCCCACTCATATGTAAACAAACTTTTTTTCTGCATTGTAACCCCCAATTTCACTATTTTTTTTCATTATTATTTAAAATACTTTGAACGGCAACGTCTAGTAGAAGAAATGAAGTGAAGCAAATGCTTGTTTACTATTTGAAACGTGCTGTTTGCGTTGAACTTTGAAAGTATTTAAGTAGTTTTTCTGCTAGCTACATTTACTAATATTTTAAAATTTGTAATATACTTTCTGGTAATTTTTGCTTTTTAAACATTTTTTCACACAATGTCACGTTTTAAAAATGGAATTTTTAAGAAAAGAACAGTTTGTTTGCACTCACAGTCGAAGGTAAGTTTCTGCTTCTGCTTCAGCCAAGAGGCTAAAATCCTGTATGGATTACAGCAATTTTCTTGAAGAAAATGGAAATATGACTGAAATTATAAATAATACTTTATTGTCTGAAGCTATAAAAATATCTGTTGTATGTAAAAAATGCAAAAATAATAGCATTTCAATTATTTTTTTAAAGAAAAGTTCAAGGCTTGGCCACAGAATTTGTGAAACTTGTGGATTCAGCCA
>BMAV01010021.1:435238-459190 GCA_019973955.1 Trichonephila inaurata madagascariensis
TGATTCATGAAAATCTGAAATCTATTTTATTATTTTAGATTCTTATATATAGAAACTAACTATTATTAAAAAACGATGAACGTTTTTTGTGTTTTACTCTTAGCATCAGAATCGTTTTCTGTTTATTGCTTCCCATTAATAATTTTTTAATTCTAAAGCAATATTTTTTTTTATGTCATACATTGAAATTTGAAGCTATATCTTATCTGTGAGAAGGAGGGGAAGATAGAATACAATAATTTTACACTTAAAAAACCGTGTTCGGGCTATAGAGAGTAAGAAAAATAATAAAAATAAATAAATTTTGTAAGAAAAAAACATTAAATAATATTTTATATAAAAATTAGTTATAAAAAGTTTTATAAAATGATATACAATACATTATAAATAAGATATTATATAAATTATTATTATAATACATAAAATTATATATATATTGTTAAAAAATAATGAATATGTTAGTTTTGTATAACATGTTCTTTTTTTTAGCCAGATATGTGTTTAATAAACACAGTGGAATGAAAAAGGTTAAAATTAAAATAAAATATCAAAATGTTTTTATCAGATCGGTTTTTTTTAAATGTTTTTTTCAGTACATGTGTATATATATATATATATTTATATATAGGCTTTCCCCCATACTGTTTTTTTTCTAACTTATACATATTTATATGTTTAATCAAACATTTAAACGTTTAGAAAAAAGCAATCATTTCAATAGCTAACTGTAAATTTTTCTTTTATTTATTACTTATAGAAATTTGATTTTAATAAATATAAATATTTTTTAAAGGATTATTTCTATTATTTCATTACTAAATGAATTCTTTGTTAATTAAAAAGTACCTCGTCTATTATTTTGGATCAAAATATATTTTAGAGACATTTTTAAGCTAACTATTTGTAACGATTGATTGATTCATGAAAATCTCTGAATTCTATTTTATTATTTTTGATTCTTATAGAAATTAACTATTATATTAAAAAATGATGAATGTTTTTTGTTTTACTCTTAGCATCAGAATCGTTTTCTTTTTATTGCTTCACATTAACAAAATTTTGTAATTCTAAAGCAATATATTTTTTTATAAGTCATACATCGAAATTTGAAGCCATATCTTATCTGTGAGAAGGAGGGGAAGATAGAACACAATAATTTTACACTTAAAAAAACCGTGTTCGGGCTATAGAGAGGGGAAAGAAACCTGTCTTAAATCAAAAATAAGTGGAATGGAACAAATTTCGAAAAAGGGAAATTTTTTGACATAATTTCAGAAATCACTTACATTGTGCACGTACAAACACACACGCAGAAATGCTGGTGTCATGAGGAAAAGAGAAAGCCCGAGGAACGCCGAGCTAAGCGGTGGAGGGGGGGGATCATTTTGAAAAAGAGTATTAGAAGTTCTGATTTTGTGACAAAAAGGGAAAATTTATAAAAGTAGAGAAAGTCCGTGCAACGCCGGGCCATGCAGTTAGTAACTCAATAAGATTAGATTGGACTTTTATTTTCTAAATATATTATTCCTCATGAATTTGTTCATTCGTTGGAAAAACCATCTTCAAGGTTTATTATTCAATGACATAGGCAGTTATTTCTGTAGTATAATGTTTAAAAACAACTAATGACGCCTGTATAACAGTATAAAAGTATAGAAGAGTCACGTTCAAATTATTTTCACATAAAAAAAATGTCGAAATTTTTGTTAATTTCACCTTTAGTTCAGCAAGACAAATCAACTCGTAACGCCATCTATGAATCAAATCAGAAGTTATAATTGATTTTGTTCTGTTGTTTCGCAAAGCTCTCAATTACAATATAAAATAATTCGAGCATTTATTTTACTATCTACGAGGGGGGGGGGGGGGATATTATGAATGATAAATTGTATTTTAAATGCTTACATTTTTTTAGAAAACTTTTATTTAAACTATTATTTTGAAATATTCGAAAATATAATAAAATCTTCCCACTAGTGAAGTCTTAGAATTTGTTATGCTTTAAATGGAATTTAAAAATCTTGTGTTTGTTTTTCAGTTTTAATTTTAAAGATATTCTCATTTATCCCTAACTTATTACAAAAGGAAATTTGTTTTTATTTTAAAAATATATATTTTAGCTCGAAACGTTACATAATTTTAAAAGGTATATTTAATGTCGATTATATATATTTAAGTATTAACAAAAATATTTTTTTTGGATATGAATAAACCTTTGTGTAGCCCTATATTCAACTGGAAATTATTATTGAAATGTTCTTTTGGCTAATATAAAAATATGAATATCGTCTCCAAATTCTTTAAAATAGGTAGAAGTAAATTTTTCAAGTTTAAAATTGCCTGATATAATTTATATGTATCATCTGAAAGTAAAATACTCCATCTTGAAACGAAAAAACCCCTGACAAACTATTTCTTTTTTCCTTTAAAAGAATCACATTTTTAATGCATATACTCAGAAAGAATTTAATAACTCGCCTCTTTTGGCCTTGTAAATAATACTACGAGAAATTTTATAACAAGCACAAAGATGTTTAATTTTCAATCAAAAAGCCTTTAGTTTAATCAAGCATCCAAAAAATAAATTTGTACCTTTTTTGTAACTCTAATCCTATCAGGCTAAAATATGAATATTCAATATTAAAGCCTTAGTGAAAAAAAAAATCAATCATGAAAAATGCCATATTTAAAAATAAAACCTGCCATTTGAAATGTTTTCAAAAAATTTATGTTTAAATTACAATCAGCAGTCAGAAAATTTAACACTATAAAAATATTTTTTTTTTATCTCTGGATTATATGTATTCATTCCATCTCTTCTAGAAAACTCATACAAATAATCCCACGTAATAATGCATTTTTGTAACATCTCATTCCGCTCACAAATTGTAGAACATTCCCTTACGAACCAGCATTCTTACAATATTGTTACGTTCAGATAGGGTTCGATAATAAGGAAAAATTCTCCTATCATGCAGCCTTCTTACAGGTTTTGAGAATTAGGGAAATATTAATACACAAAAAATAAGACTTAATAGTAATTCTTTTAAGACAAGTACTATCTCCTTTGATATCTTTCATTTTAAAAGGTACGTATTATCAGATGCCCGGTTAGATTAAATAAATAAACAGAATTAAGTAAAATTTAAATATATTTCGTTCAGGGAAGTATTAAATACATTTTCAAAGCATCTGATTATTTTCTTCTTGTTGCTGTATACTTGCATATTTAAAAAAAAAAATCCAGAAAGTATAATATTATTGATCCTTGAACAAAATTAATTCTTTCTTTTTAGGGAATTTGTAGCCTGAGCAATGTTTGTCTATGGTAACAAAATAAATACTTCCTTTAAGTCATTTTATCTTGTTACAGCTAAAAATACTGATACTGGATGAAGAGGAAGAGCCATTTTGACAGAAAAATTAAGTGAAAAAAAAGAAATGCTTCATTTGCTGAAGATTCTTCTATTGCGGCGCTCGTCTCACATCACTGATGCTTCAAAAATGAAAACAGTTCTTAATATATCCAATGAGATAGCTATTCAAATCGGGATCACCAATGTTATTTAACATTAAATTTTAAAAGGTATTTTTTTTTCAATGAGGAATCTTTTTAAAAGAAAACAGAATATCTTTTTGTCGTTAACACGACCTTTTCGCTAATCCGGCTCATTTGACTGTTTATATATATATTTCCTAATTTTTACATTAAAATTCAAAAGAAAAGCATGTCAGTTGATCATGAAACTGATAAAGTTTTAAACTTGCAGCTGACGTATATCTAACGCAGTTACATAAAAATAAGGAACAAAGTAGATATATAGCTCATCGGTTTTTAATACCGTCAATTCTTAGGAAATACATCATTACTGAAAAAAATAGACGCTTGAAAACAATCCTTTAAAAAATTTTAAAAAGCTGCTACAGTAAGATTTTTTTTTTTATTTTAAATTAAAGGATCAGATAAAATTATTCTCGGTAACAACGCTTCAAGCAATGTAGTTGTAAAACTATGTCAAATTTATAAATCCTTCAATCCTCCTATAATGAAAACATAAGAACGATTTATTGTTACGATGAGCTGCAAATAAAAAAACGTCTGGGTATTCAGTGATTAAGTTTGAAACTTTTGTGAGTCAAGTGTGAAATAATGCTTTAAAAATTCTACTGATATTGAATAATGCATACCGTACGAAAAATTTAAATAAACGAAATGTCGAAAAAATGTATACTTTCTTAATGATAAGTTCAATTACTTCAATTATAAGATCTGGTAAATTATAGTCTAGTTCAAAAATTCCTTTATGAAATCTTCGCAATGGATTTTAAGGAAGCTGAAAATAACACACAATAACTTCCACCAACACTTCCATAACACAGTTATGGAAGTTTTAAAATGTTTGGCAGTTTTGAATTATGCATTAATACCATTCATCAGCAAAATAAGATAATAAAAATAGAATACTTGTTGAGAAAATTTTTGGTCAGAGATAGAGCAAAATTAAAATTTTACCTTGCCAGCTTGAAAAAAATGAATTCAATACTAAACATGCTAAGTCTGCATGAGATGGCTTTGAGACAATATGAATGTCGAAGATATTCAAGAGTTACTGGTTAGAAGAAAATGGCAGTTCTCCAAATTTAATGGAAATAGATTTTGAGGGAAAATAAATTCACTGTG
Source organism: Trichonephila inaurata madagascariensis (assembly GCA_019973955.1). Lineage (NCBI taxonomy): Eukaryota > Metazoa > Arthropoda > Arachnida > Araneae > Nephilidae > Trichonephila > Trichonephila inaurata. Next base: position 439,920 of record BMAV01010021.1, read on the forward strand.
TGATTGTGTGTGTGTGTGTGTGTGTGTGTGTGTGTGTGTAAATGAATGCGGATGATGTAATCTTGCATTATCTGCGTATATAGATCCAATCAAAAAAGAAAGTCATGATTCTAAAAGTTTCTAACTAAAAGCTCAAATCTCTCCGAACTGAAAAAACCACGCTTTTGCATAATGTCTTAAAAGTCGTGTAATTGTTCGAGTGTGCTTGTATCTTGTTCGATTTGTGTGTGTTAAACAAAATATGGATTTTAAATAGCAATATTCCTCATCAATCCATTCAACGACTGCAACAGTGAAAAAAGTTTCTACCATTAAAAGATTTTAATTCCTCTGAAATCTTATATATATATATGTTTTCACAAAATGTGAGCTTACTAACTTTATATATATATATAATTTTTATCTTTTCACGCATTATATTATATGATTAGGTGAGCTCTCAACGAATACTGACGTATTAGAGAATGTGTAAATTATGCAAAATCTGAATAAATATAACCTCCTCAAATATAATTATTAATATTTATTAAACGAGTCATTCCATTTATTTTTGAATCACTGCAATGCCAGAAATCCCAGGTATTAAAAAATATTCAACACAATATCGAGACTAATGTATTTTAATGTGAAACATATGTGTTTTGTATAATGTAACAAAATATAAGCAAATATCATAAATTCGATGATATCATTATTGATGGTACATAATTTACTCTAACTCAATTAAATGTAACATTTAGAAAAATGTACAGCACAGGTTTATTTTACATAAAGTAAAAATATATTAACCAAGAACTTAATCTCAACACTTGAATGTCTCCATTATGACCACATCAGGCCGAAGAACCACAATAGGATCTTGAGATACTCATTCGCAGACCTCTAATTTAAATATACAAGGAAATGATAGGAATTTATTTGTGTAATGACAATTTTACTGTACATATGTGTTAACAAATCTTTTTTTTTTTACCTTAAATAAATTTTATGGCCTGAGCAATCTCTAAAAAAAGTATTGATAATACTTCTTTTTTGTATATAAACTGAACATATGCTATTTTCTGAAATAATGTGATTTATCTTCAGAGTTTTAAAATTATCAAGATAAGGTAACTTCATCCTGTCATCAGTGAATTAAAGCGAAAACCTCTCAGTTTCTGGAAAAAAAATGTTCTTGCTGCCTAATTTTATTTTGAAGAAAGTAAACAAAAAAAGTTAATGCGTTCTTTCGGACTTGAGACGTCAGACAGAATTCTAATTATTTTCTTATCTGCTCCGTCTACCCTCATTCCTCATCTTCAAAGATAAAGTAATCAAAATATCTTATTTACAATTTTTTTTTGTCCACTCTAAAGATAAAGAACACATAAAACATTTCTTTGTTCACCCCGAATTTTTTTTCCTTACAAAAAAGTCATATCCCTCTCTTTGATCAACTTTATCTGTTCACTTGACTAGTTCATTTGCATAGTTCTCTGCTCTTTAAGTGACTCACATACACACACACTATTCTTCCCCATTTCATGCTGATGCACTGTTATCTCACGAGTTTGATTTTGAAATCAAAAAGAAACGAATTCCGACATTATAAAAAAAAAAGTGTGTGTGCACTTATGTACGCACGTAAGAAGTTATACTTCTTTCGCGTAACAAGATTAAAATCTTTCTAAAAATCTTTAGCAGGGCAAGCTGGGCCAAAGACGAAAGGCGGTCACGAGCAGAGTTGAACGATACTAACCTTCAGTCAATCGGACCAGCCAAACCTGAGATAATCAGGATTTAAATAAATTTAAACACCCCCGCTCAGGAACAATAGGACCAATAATATGGGGAGGGGGTCGAAGGCGGGAATGATCTGTCAAGTTCTGCATATTTCTAGACAAAGCATTTTCGTATCCGTTCCTACGGAACACAAAGCAAAGGTTTGCTGACGCGGGTGTATAGCTCAATGGTAGAGCATTCGACTGCAGATCGGGAGGTCCCCGGTTCAAACCCGGGTGTCCTCTTCTTCAGGGAAGTGAAGAGAAATATTTTTCTGAGAATTTCGAAGGCGGGAATGATTTGTCCCGTTCTGTATATTTCTTGACAAAGGATTTTCGCATCCGTGACGGGGTGCGCGCGCATTGTAAAAATTTACCCTCATCCTATTTCTCTAACGCCCCAAAAGAAGTATAACTTCAATAATGGTATAATTTTTTCCTGAAACCTTTTAAAGCATTTGAAATTGCATTTAGTTACATTTTCAGAATTATGAGCTAGAATTTTCGAATTTCTCATTTTATTAAATCAAATTAAAACATTCAAGAGGTTTATATATGTGTTACCGGCAAAGTATGAAATCCTAATGAGAAACCGGCAAAGTATGAAATCCATCTCGGATTCGTTTCGAATATTGCGTAGCAAGGCACAAGACTTTTAACGCGTGCTTCAGGCTCGGGATTTGTCAGTTGCACACATTGTAGTTTGGTCAAAATACAATTTTACTTAAACTTATTCAACAAAACTTTGGTTTTTTCCCCCTGGTTTTTTTCCATTGCTGAATGAAAATGGAAGAGCAAGTGTTGGAGAAGGAATCATCGTCTGTAGCAGGGGTCCGCAACCTATGGCACGTGGTATAATTCTCAGTGGCACTCTGCACTTCTCAACAAATTTGTCAAATTTTGAATAGATGGAACTTAATAAATTTGTAATGGATCTTATTTGACAAACATCTTCAGAATTATGGACAAATACGGAATTATGAAAAAATTTGGAAGGTAAATTTACAGCTTTTTTGTAAATTGTTGAATGTAATAGTTGGAGATATTTAATTGTTTGAAGAGAGAAAATTGCAGGTATTCTGCTTTAACGCTTCTGGTTTTACATATCTAACAAGGGGAAGGCACGACTAAGGAAATTCATTTGGGATCGAGACTTGGTGTAATAGTAGTACTCTTTTAGGGTGTTCACCCCTCAATGTAACTCCGTCGAATGGCCAGTCAATTCGGAGAAATCAGCCTTCGAAATTCATGCTTAGCTTTTATACGATTAAATTTTAATTTTCCGCAACGAGTTCGTAGCTTGATTGGTAAATCGTCTGCTTTCTATGCTGGAGATTAGGGTTCGATTCCACGCGATCAACTTTTTTTTCTTCAATTCATTTAATTATTTTTTTAAATTAAATAAATTTATTTATGAAAGGTTTATTAAATATTAAATGATATTTTTTGTAATTATTTTGTATTTTATAAAATAAAATTTTTTTTAAATATATAACTTAAATTTTTTACTAGTAAAATTATTAAAAATTATTATTAATTAAAAATATTTAAAATTATTGTTAATTAAAAATATTAAAAATAGTTATTAAATAAGAATATTAAAAATAGTTATTAAATAAGAATATTAAAAATAATTATTAATAAAAATTATAAATAATTAAAATTAGTACATTATTAATTAATTATTAAAATTAATTAAGCACTGTTTATACTAATTAATTAATTACTATTTATTATAGTTGATTAATAACTATTTATTATAATTAATTAATTATTAATAAGCATTAGTATTAATAAGAAATATTATTAATTTATTATTAAAATTATTAATTTATTATTAAAATTATTGTTTATTATTAAAATTATGATTTATTATTGAATTTTTTTATTAATTTATTATAGAAATTATTATTAATTTATTACAGAAATTATTTAAATAAATATATTAAAATTATTTAAATAAACTTTTTAAAATTAAATAAATTTATTTGAAAATTGTAAAATAATTAATTTAATAACATAAAAAAGGCATATTTTTTTATTATATTAATTATAAAATAATTAATTTAATAATAATAATATATTTTATAAATTATTTTATATTATATATAATATTTTATTTATAGTATATTGTATTTCACATTATAAAACTATTTGCAACTAATTTTTTTTGTAAAATATCATTTAATATTTATTATATATTTTATTATAAATATTATTTATTAATATAAAATATATTTATAAAATTTAATAAAATTATTTATATAATCAAAGTAATTTTTTTATTTTATAAAATACAAAATAATTACAAAAAATATCATTTAATATTTAATAAACCTTTCATAAATAAATTTATTTAATTTAAAAAAATAACTAAATGAATTGAAGAAAAAAAAGTTGATCGCGTGGAATCGAACCCTAATCTCCAGCATAGAAAGCAGACGATTTACCAATCAAGCTACGAACTCGTTGCGGAAAATTAAAATTTAATTGTATAAAAGCTAAGCATGAATTTCGAAGGCTGATTTCTCCGAATTGACTGGCCATTCGACGGAGTTACATTGGGGGGTGAACACCCTAAAAGAGTACTACTATTATACCAAGTCTCGATCCCAAATGAATTTCCTTAGTCGTGCCCTCTCCTTGTAAGTAAAATACCTTTCCTCATACGAAAAATATTTCGAGTCCACAAAGAAATTGTTTAACAACTGAATGCTCAGTATCATGTCAAAGTGAAAGTCACAAATTACACCTCAGATTTTGCGATGCGAAAGTAGAGAGACGAAGTACTAGGTTCAAATTAAAAATTTTGTTTACCTTTTTTTATTTAGCTGTAATGAAGAGAAATACTTATATTTTACGTTGTCTATTTTTTACTTTAATTAATATGTTTAAAAATACTTTATATGTGTACAATTTCGATTTTTTTAAAAAAATTTGTTGAAGAAATAGTTATGTTTTATGCTGTTTATTTTTATGTTAAGAAATATTTTTAATTGATGCAAAATTAATGTATAATAAAATTTTAAATCTATATTATTGAACTCTATTCTCTAACTCTGCATGCTTTAGAGCAGTGCTCCGCAACCTTCTTATCGCTGCGGACCGGTCAACGTTTGATAATTTTACCTCGACCCGCTGAGGGTAGGACACGTTAATTGTTTATATTTTAGATTGTTTTGATTTAACAATTTTAATAGAGTTACATTTAAATATGCCTTCAGAATAAAATATAGTTACACCCAAAATGAATAAAAGTGATTTAACGTGGAATATAAAATGATTTCCGTGGAAAGTTGCGCAAATCCGAGAGAAATGCACCACTTTAAATAAAATGGCAATAGTTTAATGTTCTTTAGGTGGCCCGGCACCATTTGATCCATGGACCGGTACCGGTCCGTGGACCGTGGGTTGCGGATCACTGCTTTAGAGCATTAGAAGATGTAACAATTTTGATGAGTTTCATTATCAATTTCTGCATCCGAATTGCTATTCATTGGCCCCGACAAATCAACAGTTTCCGGAATGTTATTTGCACAGATAGGCAGTCTGTCATCAAATGTGACATAATCGTTAAAATATTCCCCTGAGTTGTGGAGTCGGATGGGATTAGAGAAAGGAGTTTCCAGTCCTATTCAAAACTCACACGAAAGGTCACACTCATGACTCGTCTACACCAGTTAAGTCTAATAATGTTCTGCACCCATAAATTTGTGTTTCTTGAAAGAAAAATCTCTTTTTCTATTCCGGACAGAAAGGATGTCATTTGAAAAAAAAATCCAATTTTTTCTAACACAAAACTAATTTTAAAAAGATTCAGCTGTTGAAACAATCCGTTAATTTTGGGTTTTTTATTCGTTAAATAGAGGGTTTTACCTTCATTTTAATTGGGGAAAGAAAAAAAAAATTCTTTAAATAGGGGTTCAATAAATCGGGGTCCGACTGAACGTTTTCTTTTTACTAAGAGGATTCTAAATTTGACACTTTCCCAAACCAATAAAGTCATTTTTTTTTTAATTTTCTTCAAAACATTTAACGCTTTTAAATGTGTTATAATAAACTATCCAGATGTAATTAACATATTGTAATTTGATCATTCAATGTTTTGGTTCGAACTAATGTCGCATCAAATGTGTGTGATACAGTACTTCTATCTATAAAAGTGAAAAAGAATGCGAAAAGTTTTGCTCGGTTGATAACTATCACCATATACCGAGTCTAATCTCTCAGCTACTTTAAAAACTCTTGTATCTGTACATGATTTAAGAATTGATAAAAAAATATCTAACTTTAGGTAGTTAAATCACACTCGGTATAGAATTATCAATTATCTCATTGTAACTACTCACAAAAACAGGTTGTATTTTGAAACTTTTATCTAATTTTATGTCAAAATAAGAGCTCAATACATTATTTCCAAACACTGAAGTCTTGCATTAGTCGCTAATTTTTGACAGAAGCTGAATCTTTTTATCTTATTATGGTATCATAATAAGAAAAAAAAGGAAAGAAATGTACACTTTTCCGAGTTGATTTTAAAATTTAAATAGATAAAATTATCCTAAAAATCAATTAAAAGTTTGATTTTACAGAGGAAAAAGGTATGTATTTGTGTAGCCCCGGGTCATCAGTTTTGATATCACAAAAATAATTAGTTAAAGCAGGTCCTTACATTTTAAATAGAAACATTTGTTCAGTTTGAAGATCTACAAGTAGAGTGAGTGAGTGAATATTAACGTCGCACTGTTCAGCTACACGAGGGCTTTTGGCGAAGGACCTCGTCATTTTGAACCATGGCCAAGTGACGGGGACGACACCTGAGCTGGCACCCCCTCTCCTAATTACCACACCAACGGGAGGAAGATCTACAAGTATAAAAATATGGTTCAAAAATATGAGTGCATTTTTATTCCTTACTAAATGGTTCTACGTCTAACAATCAAAGAATTTAATTTAATGTCAGCGAATTATTTATTTGTGAAAAATCTTGTATCCCTTCTTAAATATATTACAACACTATTTTAATCACATTATTTTTTTAAACTGGTGGGCAAAATAACGGATTTGTAACCGACTTTACGTCTTACAGATTCCAGAACAATTGTGCACCCTGTCCGGTAACCTAGCTCATTCCTCAAGTACGGACACTCCAAATTGTCAAGCCTCTCCACTATTTTTCCATAAAAAGGTATGTGTGGATAAATGTTTAATTAAAATAAACTCTAATACAAACACGTTATTTGATTAACCAATATATTTTATTTCTCACAAATGCAGGGCTGATTCTAGTAGAAGTGCAGCGTGTGCACCGCCCGAGGGCGGCTAAAACAAGGAGCGGCTACATCAATCAAGCAAAATTTTCTGTAATGTCTCAAAATAAAACTTGTAATAAGTCGAATAAATATGCTGCATTTTAAATAGTTATTAAAAAATCAAAATAAGTCTTGATTTCCCGATAGCATAGCTTAAGAAAAACAGAATGTTGGTGCACAGTGTGTTGGTTCACGCACATTGTCCATTATGGATGTCTTCCGTGAAAGTAAGACAGCTTGAACTAAACGCGAAGCACATTTTCAGACAGAAAAAATGCCTCAATTTTTTTTTCTATGGAAATTTGCAATATTATAACTTATACCTTTGTTGACAATATAGTGTTTTCAAAAATTTTAAAATATTCCATGAATACTTTCTTTTTTGTTTTAATACGGGAAGACATAGCTCATTTAACATTATGGTATAGGAGAAAAAACGCAAAACATTTTATACCAGAAAAAATGAATCTCTCTCAGTTTAAAATGGGAAGTATGACAAAAAATGCTGCTCTCTAAAGGATAGTGAAGCCAAAATATCATATTAATGTTTTTCATTTCTTTTATATCTGAAAAAAAATGTTTCAAATTCTAGTCCTATACTTTAACATTAAGCGAAGACAGCCTTATTGTCTACTTTTTACGTACATCCTTCATTTGATAGTAAAGTTCGTGACAGAGCTGGCTATACTGCAATAGTAAAGGGTTTTTTGCTTTTTTGCGACACTGTGGATTGATATTTAACAAAGGCGTCTCAAAATTGATTTTTGCGAAAGCTGCTTTACGAAAATATCTAATATGGTTAATATTACTTAAGATATAGGAGTGTGTTTCAATTCAATATGCATTTGGGGAAATTAAAAGTTTTCAATTTAATAATAGCCTTACAATTTAGAAAAACAAAATTGAGGAAAGAAGTGATTTTTTTGCTCATGGTTTTACAGCGCCCATTTTCCTTTTTAGTAAAAATGTTATACTTCCATCAAAAGATAATTTCTTGTCATTAGATTTGAGAAAAAATCTTGCAGCTCATTTGGATGAAATAATTTTCATTACAAAGCCTGTTTGAAATATTCACATAGTATTATTAATGTTAGCGAAGTTCTAAATCTTATTTTATGTTGTAGGTACTTTAGTACCATATTAAAAAAATTGAGGGTTTTATGCGTTTTTTAAAAGAATCCCATGTAATAAGATGCCATAAATAGGGCGATCAAAAGATTCACAATATAGAATTAAAACCAATAATTAAAAAAAGATATTAAATGCTAATTATGATCTAAAGAGCAATACGTTTAACGCGAAAACGCTTAAAGTGAAATATCGGATAACACGAAATAATACAACGGTCCCGACAAACTGTTATGTATTTTCTTGCCTTTTTTCCCCTTCTTAACATGAAAAGATTTCCCTTCGGAGAATGAACAAAATACCGAAAACACTAGATATTTCAGAGGGGTGTGAAATGAAAGAGAAATGGTTTCACATTAGTTTTCTGCATTACTGGACTGTCCTACTGTATCATCGGAAAAATTCGTTGCAGTACATGATGTAAATGTGTGTACAGCCCCAGTCATGACAGGCGAAAACATTTTGGAGTTCGTTCAGAGCTCAAAAAATATCATTGATACAGATTCCAACGGTGAAAATTAAATGAATAATGCATCTCCTGTTCCCAAGTCATCCAAAATGAGGAACATCATGGAAAAAGTATGAGCAGTTATTTAGATGCACATTCCATTGGTGAATTGAATAACAAAATGGACGACAAAGAACAATTTCTGAACAATTTTATAATAAAGAAGACAATGTAAAGAAAAATATCAGATTATTTTCCAAGAACTCAATAAATATTTTGTTTTTCAAAAAACTTGGAAAATTTTGTATTAAATTTCATTTTCTTGTGAATGTTTTTTTCATTGATTTTTATTAAGTACATGCGTATATACATATCTATGTAAATAAGATGCACTTAAACAAGCTTAATTTTGTTGGATATATGGTTTTTTTCTTTTGCAATATTCTTTAACAGGAAAAGATATTTAGCCCAGTCATATTAGTCAAAAATAAGGGTCAACTACGGAATGAGAGATATTAAGCTGAAAATTGTGTGGTATAGACCTTTATTTTGGCACTCTAAATGTTCTCTCAAAAGTCTCAAAATCTCGTGTCCGCGTCTTAAGATATTTAAGGTCAAAGGTAAAAAAAATCGGGTTCTTTTTTTTTTTTTTTTTGGCAAATGTCTCTTTTTCTATGGCATAATGCTATTTACATTTAATATAAATATTGTAGAAAATAAAGTTTTCTATAACTTTTTTTTGTTTGTTTGTTTGAAACACTTTTTATGCATCAAACTATTTTTAAAATAAAGGGTGTTGAACGCGCAATACTTAGCTATCTACAGCATAATGCAAGATCAACCGTTAGTTACATGATTTAATACGCTTTATAAAGTCTATAAACCTTAGAAATATATATTGTTACAGACAATTGGCCTTTTTTATGAATTACTATATTACATTTAGTAATAGTTTTTATTAATCAAGTATATTTCATAATCCCCCTCATCTGTACATGTAATTAAAAAATAGTTAACTGAAATTCCATTTGAAGTGAAAAAAATGAAGTCTGTTATAACTGGACCTGCGGATCCCTACCATACGAACGCTCTGTTTAAAAGACAAATGTTTAGCTGTAGAGTAAGGACAGATTCCTTTTTCAACAAACCAGTTTCTACTAGACCCGTTTATTCGTTGTTGTTTTTTTTAAATTGTATTTTGGCAACGACAGACGTAAAATTTTTAGAGTTATGGCTCATTTGTGTTTTAAACGTAATGAATCTTTATCACAAGGTGATCCTGTTAATGTAGTGCGTGGTTTAAAAATTTTGAAAGCAGCCAGTATCGAACGAAATGACGGTCATATTGATTTTTTAAATGTTTCAACCCCCCGAGAATGTACATATCGAGTGTCGAAAAGTGTACATTAGTAAAAATTCGATTTCAACATCGAAGCGACACATTGAAAATAGCGAATATTTATCTCAACACCTTGTGTACCTCGTAAAAGAAGTGAATCATTTGATTTCAAAAAGCTCCGTTTATTTTGGGGTCAAGTAGCTGATGAAGCGACAGAAGCCACAAAAAAAAGAAAAGTACAGGCGCAAGATCAACAAAGTGAGTACTCTTGAATTTAAAAATAATGTTTAAAAAAAAAAGCAGAACGTAGTGATTCTATAGGAGAATTAATGAAAGATCACATATATACTTTGTGAGTATGATTTGATTGCTTCTGAAGCTAATTTCTTAAATCATCTACCATGTACTGAAAAGAAACCTCGCTAAGATAATCAAGTCTCAGAAGCTATGGCAGAGATTTTTAATTACATCGAAAATCACGATGATTCGCAATTTATATTGAAAGAGCTCAGAGATGTCCTTACTGAGAACCAAATGATAAAACTATAATTACGAGACTTCAAAAAAAGTATTTGATATATATAATAATTACAACAAAAGTAAAATTTTTTACAATCATATTTTTTCGGGATACACAAGCTAATATATTATCAAAAGCTTGGTATGATAATAAAAAGGGGATCCCGATGAAGAACGATTACGGATTGTAGAAGCTGCAGCAGTTATTATTCGTGAAGACATTCGGTCATCTGTCGTTGAAACCAGATCTTATCCACCTCCAAGTAAAATGTTAATCAAGGAAAATCAAGAAAGGTATCAAATAGTCTATTTAATTTTTTGTAGGAAGTCATAACGGAAAACCTAAAAAGAAAAATAGCTAATTCAAAAACAAAATGCATGTCAATAAGCCATGCAATAATGACTGCATTACAAGATCGATCATTTTCATCACAGCTACTATTAAGCCTTTCTTCATAGAAGATATAGATCTGGAAGACTAATAGATGTGCTATATAGCTTGGGATTTGCAGCTTCGTGTGGTAAGACCGTACAGTACGAAATTTCAATAGCTTACCATCCACAGCCTCGTCTTTTATCATCCGAATCAGTCGCGCTAGTACGATATGCTGGGGACAATGCCGATATAAATGTCCATACTCTTGATGGTAATAATACTCTCCATATTATATGGGGATGATTAAGATTGTTACTCCAAATTGACCGTATACAAACATGTACAACTAAACCAAGTGCAAAAGAGTTAGCAGCAATATCACATAAAGTCTCTTCTAGCATATGAAAAATGGACCTGGATACAGCAGAATTCAAAACAAAAATATACATGATGATCGAGCATTAACAGAAAAGAATTTTAATGGAGTTGATTTTTTGGGGGGTTATAAGGAAAGTGTGGAAGGATATTTCATCGTTGTCTAGGTGGAATGGCATTCTCGAATAGCTCACTAAAAATAATAAGGACTTTTCTTCTTCTCGGGTTATGTTTCTTTCTTTTATTGATCCTCCTGCCAGTAACGTAGACACAATTTATACTACTTTACATTGTGCTGCAAATATTGCCAAATTACATGGCCAAAAAACGTGTTTAATTACTTTTGATCCACCTCTCTACTCTGAAATTACTACTAATCTAAAAAGGAAATTAGTATCTGTTGATACCACGACAAAAACAGGCCAGAGGTGATGTAGATGTTCTTATCGTAGAAACAGCTATTGAAGAATTGGAACAACAGAAGACAGCCGTCGTAGTAGGAGAATCTCGTCATTTTAACACAGTACGTACTCAGTCACATCAAGAAGAAGTGTTCTTTAAAAAAGTTGGCAAAGGGATTGTTAAAACTCAAATATACTCTGACAAAAGTTTTGATAAATATCTGCTTTGTAAAAAGCACATTTTATTTCTGCATGCATTTAGTGGCTGTGACAAGACATCTGCATTTTTTTAAAAAAAAGGGAAAAAACTTATCATTAGAATACTACACAATCTTCCGAATTTGGATCAACTAGCTCAAGTATTCCAAGAAGAAAACTGTGCTATAATAATTGTATAAAACGATATTTCTCTAAATAAAAATATAATTAAAAATGACTTGCTTTATTTTTTCTACTTTAAATGTAATTAGTATATATAATAATAGAACATAATTAAAGAAATACTCTAAGCATATCTGTCAACAACTTTTGAACTATACGAGCAGTCTAGTTCAAAAGTTAGTTATAAAAGATAAATATATACTTGATTCATAAAATTTATTACTAAATGTAATGTAATAATTAATAAAAAATGCTAAATGTTTTTAACTATGTATATTTTTAAGGTTTATAGACTTTATACGGCGTATTATATCATGTGACTAACGGTTGACCATTACGCTGGAGATAGCTAAGCGCTGCGCGTTCAACGCCCTTTATCTCAAAAATGGTTTGATGTATAAAAAATGTTTCAAACAAAAGTTATAGAAAATTTTATTCTCTAAAATATTTATATTAAATATAAATAGCATTAAACCATAAGAAGCGAGACATTTGTAAAAAAAACCTATTTTTGACTTTTGACCTTAAATATCTTAAGACGCGGACACGAGATTTTATGAGACTTTTGAGAGAACATTTAGAGTGCCAAAATAAAGGTCTACCAATTTTCAGCTTATTATCTCTCATTCCGCAGAGAAACTCTAATATGACTGGACTATAAAGGAGTATCAAGACATAGCCAAAAAAATTAAGCCCTAGTATAGAAAACAGAATATAACGATGTGAACAAGAGACGGATTATTTCAAAATTTGCAGATAAATCTACAAAAAAGCTGTGTTTGGGACAGAAAAATTTAAAAGATACACGCTTATTGTGTTGCGTTAGATATGTTAATTCCCTTGATTTAAATAGAAGTCAAGTATAAGCAGAATATAGTAAGAAATTTAAATTTTTGATGGATTTGCAAGATCAAAGGAAGGAGAACGTCGACCTGGAGAGTGTAAGTGCTATTATTGATGACTATTCAGATGACGTAGAGACCAATATTTAGTAAATGAAGGTGTTGAATTCAAAGCTCTTCTTATCTAAAACAAACTGAGTTAGAAATCTATACTTGTAGGGAAATGTTCAATTTAGTTTTTGAAAAGAAACTTGTTGACGTTTTTCCAAATTTGCATACCATTTTAAAGATTTTTCTAACGGTCCCTATTACTAGCTGTGAAGCGAAGTGTGCTTTTTCTAAAATGTCCTACATAGAAAACAAATATAGGACAACAATGACAAATACTAGGCTTAACTACTTATCACTTCTTTGTATTAATACGGATCTCACCAAAGACTTAAAATGGGATGAGCAAATAAAAGAATTTGCAGCACAAAAGTGTAGAAGTTTTTTTTTTTTTTTTTGTAACTTATGTTATTGTTTATAACGTATTCAAATTGTTTGAAATGAAAAAAAAAAAACTTTAAGTTTCGTATATTTTAAATTTTCCCTCACAAATTTGTTTTTGGAAAATGGCAAAAAAATTTAATCATTTTGGGGGCCCCCAGATATCGTTAGCCCAGGGCCCCCAAAAGCCACGGTCCGACCCTGCACTTAGCCCAGCGCTTCTCAAACTTACAACATTTGTGACCCAATATTTAATCATATTACAATTCGTAGGTAAACAAACGTATCTATCTTTGTTTCTATGTGCGTCTATTTTCTCACGAACCGCACCACACAGAAACTCGCCGAAGGTACCAAAAGTTCGGGAATGATCCGAGAAATCCGTTTTGACCATTAATATCCCGATATTGCAATTAATTAAAAAATATTAATTAAAAACCTTTGTTTTACTCATGCGTGTTGTTTCTACCGCCAAAAAGAATGAGAAACCGGGAGGTTGTTTTTTTTTATCCCCGACGTTTTTAAAACAAGATCTAATTTTTTTTATCAGACTCAGACAAAAAATAATTACAGAATCGGAATGATCATTTACTTTGCCACGATACGGTATAATTTATTTTACAAAATAATGATATTTTCTATTTTTTACGATTTTTTTTAAAATGAGTCAAAATCGATACATTTTTATGAAAATGATTTCTAAGTCGTTCCGTTCGCATTTTCTTTCGCGTGAATGAAATGATGTTCTACACTAAAAAATTCATGTTTTTCCCTCTTAGAATCAGTCATTTAAAAAATAAAATGTCAAAAACTTTTTTTTACGATTTTTCAAAAAATACTCAAAATTTTATTAAAATACTTAATAACTTCTTTATTTATAAAAAAAAAATCTCACGAGACCTTTTTTCCGTGTTTAAAACGATATTATCCGTAATCTGTACAAAGATTGAAAAAACCACTTAAAAATTACGGTTTTTAAAAGAAAAAATTGTGTTTTTCGATTTTTTTTGTTTTTGTTTTTTGCTTTTTTTCCTCCTTTTTGCGAGAAATATTTAAACATTATTTTTGCTACATTTTTTTTAAAATTACCTTGTTTGCAATCGATATATGAAGTTTGAAGGCATTAACTTAAAATGAAGCCGAAAAAAAAATTAAAACTTTAAAAAATAACGCAATTTTACAATAGCCAAGGGTTTGGCGGCGAAAACCTGTTTGGTGCCAAATGACTCTTTTCCTCTGTGCCCGTCACGTTTGATGAAAGATTACACTAGAAAAGAAGATGCGCCTATAAATATTGAAAATCGCCAGATTTGGCAAAATTGAATATCTCTTTCTTTTATTTTAAAGGTCTCTTTACTCCTTTATTTCCGAAGCTTTCGTGGCGCGATCGGAAGAGTGCTTGATCACTACTGTTTGTGTTATGTTTGTTGCTTTCAGAATGTTCTTCAGAACATTTGCATCAGAAGCGATCAAACATCATTTTATTAAGCATGGGGTGACAACGTCATTTCACAACAGCAACAACACAAGCAATGATATATAGTTACAATACACAGTTAACACAAGTACACATTCACAGTTACAGTTATCATGACATCCCTCCTTTAAGTTATTAATCACATAACATAGTCATTGAAATAAGATGGTGGTTTACAAACACGGTTACTTCTTTGTACATTACAATCTGACTCGTTAGAGTTTTGTATATTTTGAGGATTTACAATTACTTCTGAATCAGAATTGAAAGTACTTATGTCATTAGGATCTGTTTCTATATTAAAGGGTGTGTTTGATTTTCTTATATGTTTTCTATTACGTCTTAAAATATTGCCAGACTGATTTTAACAAAATATGACCTAGGATGTAATTTATGCTTTGAAACTATTTTAGCCGGTTCCCAAGTTTTGTTTTTAAAATTTCGTATTCTGACATTATCTTCTGGCTCAAGTTCAAGTAATAGACGAGCAATTTTATTATAATGTATCTTTTCAACATTTTTCCTTTTTATTAACTTTTCTCGAATGTTATTAAATAATTCAGCATTTAACAATTTATTCGAGATTGGTAATTTTGTTTTTAATCTACGATTAAACATCATTTGAGCTGGAGATATAGGTCAAGACCTGATATTGGGGTGTTTCTATACTCCATTAAACCTACTAAATAATCTCGTCTATCTTCCCTTGCCTTTTTCATGATGCTTTTAGAAATTCCTACTGCTTTTTCAACTATTCTATTACTTGGGGAGTAATGAGGACTAATGAATGCATAATTAAAATCCCAATCATTTGCAAACTTTTTATAAATATAACTATTAAATGGTATATTATCTGATACTACAATATTTGGAACACCAAATCTAGAGAAAATTGTTTTTTAAGTTTAATTATTACCTCATCTGCACTCTTATTTACAAGGTCAGCAATTTCAATCCATTTTGAATAATAGTGTATTACAACTAGATAACTTGTATTACCCAAATCCATTATATCTACTCCTATCTTTTCAAAGGGTCTGTTAGGGAACTGTATGAGGTTTTAATGGCTCTTTACTATTAGCTTTTTTAAATTTTTCACATATGATAAATTAAATTAAATTAATTAAATTTTTCACATTGTGATACTAATGTTTCTATGTCAGAGTTCATCCCTGGCCAATACATATTTCTCTAGCTCTTTTCTTGCATTTCTCTATCCCAAATTGAGCCTCATGAATTAGTTGTAGCATATCTTTTCTCAAACTATAAGGTACAATTAGTTTTTCATTGCTAAATAACAACCCTTCTTGAATATAAATGTTATTTTTAATTTTATAATAAGTTTTTACACTATTGTCTACATTTTTGTAAGATTTAGGCCAACCCTCTTTGATATATTTAACTATTTGTAATTCTGGTTTTAATTTAGTTTCTTTTTTAAATTATACACGTCTCTTTTCACTCATGGGTAAATGTTTTGAAATAGTATGCACAATATTTAGCATTTCAGGATCATTCCTTACAGTTTCACTAACAAGAAATGCTCGTGATAAAGTATCAGCGAGAAACATTAGATTACCTGGTACATAATTTATTTCAAAACCATACTTTAATAATTTTAAAATCATTCTTTGCATTCTAGAAGACATTTTATGCATAGGTTTCTTAACAATTGCCATTAAGGGCTTATGGTCACTCTGTACAACAACTTTACGTCCATATACAAAATTATGGTATTTCTCAAATGAGAAAACACAATTGCCAATAATTTTTCTCACTGTTTGTTAAACTGCGTGAGACAAATGATACCGGTTGACCTTTTTGGATTAAACAGGATCCTAGCCCATTTTTTGAACTATCACATTGTATTACTATTTCATCATTAACACTAAAAACTTTTAAAATTGAAGCTTTAGCTAACAATTCTTTAATGTTTACAAAGGACAATTCTTGTTCTTTTCCCCAATTAAATTCTACATTTTCATGAATGATTTCTCTTAATGGATCAGTAACTTTAGATACATTGGGTATAAATTTTGAAAGAAAATTCATCATGCCCAACAATCTCCTAACTTCAGTTTTTGATTTTGGTGTTGGCATCTCAACAATTGCTTTTATATGATCTGGATCAGGTTTTATACTTGATTTTTTTAGATATAATTTGACTTAGATATTTTACCTCAGACATCCTATATTGTAGCTTATCTGGATTAAACTTTATATTTAACAATTTGGCTCTTTCAAGAACTCTAGACATAATTGCATCATGTGAATCCTCATCACATCCTGCAACAATAATGTCATCAAAATAAATCTCTACTCCCTCAATATCTCCAAAAAGCTTTTGATTTCTCTTCTGAAATACTTCAGGTGCAGAAACTATACCAAATGGCATTTTGTTGAATTTGTACCTTCCAAAAGGTGTATTAAATGTACAAATTTCAGAGCTAACTTCATCTAAAGGTACATGCCAAAAACCATCTTTCAAATCTACAACTGAAAATATTTTCTTGCCCTCTAATCTACTAATGATATCTTCTGTACAAGGAATTTGATAATGTTCTCTTTTAATTACTTTGTTAAGATCTCTAGGGTCTAAACATAATCTTAAATTTCCATTGGGTTTTTCTACAATGACTAAACTTTGCATCCAATCAGTTGGCTTATTAACTTTTGACACTATTCCTTCTTTTTCTAATCTATCTAGAGTACTTTTTAATTTTGGCTGCAAAGCAAGAGGAACACGTCTTGGTGGGTGAATTACTGGTACAGCATTATCTTTTAAAGTAATGTGATATGGTTCATTTGGAAATTCCCCTACCCCATTAAATACATCTTTATATTTCTTAATTAACTCATTTTTACTTATACTACATTCAATAGCATCAATTCTTTCAATAAGTTTTAATTCCTTACAACCTCTTAACCCTAATATTGGTTTGGATTTTACATTTACTACATAGAAAGGCAAAGGAACATTTTTGAGTTTATCAGTGGAGCAATTAATTATAAGGGAACCATTTGGCTTTAAATTAAAAGTACCATATGTAGTTAGAGATATATTAGTTTTACTAAGTTTTGGATTAACTTTAAACATACTCAGAACATAGGGTGGCAAAATATTTACTTCAGCTCCAGTATCCAGTTTGAAATTTACATCAAAACACTTATGATTTACATCTAATGAAGCATTTTTATACCAAGTTGTTTCACTTACCATTTTTACATTCTTAAAATTAGAGTCTGTAATATTTTTCATTGCACATTTAGTTTCATTCTCATTCACAGAATCAATATAAACCAGTTCATTTTCATGAACGTTCATTTCATGAATGTTCTTTGTATTCTGGAAACATTTAGCAGCAAAATGGTTTTTCTTCTTGCACTTGGCACAATTTTTTCCGAACGCAGGACACTCTCGAGGCTTGTGTTTTCGTCCACACTTTTTGCAGTTGTACTGGGTTTTAGGCTTGCTCTGATTTTCCTTCACGAAGTTTATTATGGCTGTATCGTGCTTCATATTTCGGATTTGTTCCCGGCTCGCTTCAGCTGCCCGGACGATTTCAATCTCTTTTTCAACACTGAGGTTATTTTCTCGCAGGAGTCGTTCTTGTAACCCACTGTCTTTAATTCCCAAGACGATGCGGTCTCGAATCAATCTGTTTTCTTGCTCTGCAAACTCGCACGTGGATGCTAAAGTCTTTAGCTGAGTGACATATGTCTCAATTGCTTGGCCCTCCAGTTGGACACATGAAAAAAATTTATAACGCTCATAAACAACATTCTGTCGTGGTGAGCAATATTCTTCAAACTTTTGAAGAACTTCCGAAAAATTCGCTTTCGATTCTAACTTGAAGGTGTTGTATATTTCAAGTCCTTCACTGCCCAATAAGTTCAACAGGATTGCTATTTTTACTTTATCTGTTCGATCTTCTTTTTCTGTTGCCAGCAGATAATTCTCCAGTTCTAGCCTCCATTTTCGCCATTTTTCTTTCACATTTCCCAGCGACAATTTCAGCGGAGCAGGGGGTCGGAAGGTTTCCATAGCTCACGTGAATATCTTTTCAATCCGATATAATCGCTAAAACTCCTGACACCATGTTATGTTTGTTGGTTTCAGAATGTTCTTCAGAACATTTGCATCAGAAGCTTCGTTAAATTATTTTATTAAGCATGAGATGACAACGTCATCTCACAACAGCAACAACACAAGCAATGATATATAGTTACAATACACAGTTAACACAAGTACACATTCACAGTTACAGTTATCATGACAGTTTGTACCCCGGTTCAAACAACATCATCGCTTAATTTTTATGATTTTTTAAAAAATACTCAAAATTTTATTCGTGCATTTAATAACTTCGCCAGCCATTTTGTAATTGGAATGATAATTTATTTTGCCACGATACAGTATGTTT
>BMAV01010021.1:459590-471463 GCA_019973955.1 Trichonephila inaurata madagascariensis
CCTAATATTGGTTTGGATTTTACATTTACTACATAGAAAGGCAAAGGAACATTTTTGAGTTTATCAGTGGAGCAATTAATTATAAGGGAACCATTTGGCTTTAAATTAAAAGTACCATATGTAGTTAGAGATATATTAGTTTTACTAAGTTTTGGATTAACTTTAAACATACTCAGAACATAGGGTGGCAAAATATTTACTTCAGCTCCAGTATCCAGTTTGAAATTTACATCAAAACACTTATGATTTACATCTAATGAAGCATTTTTATACCAAGTTGTTTCACTTACCATTTTTACATTCTTAAAATTAGAGTCTGTAATATTTTTCATTGCACATTTAGTTTCATTCTCATTCACAGAATCAATATAAACCAGTTCATTTTCATGAACGTTCATTTCATGAATGTTCTTTGTATTCTGGAAACATTTAGCAGCAAAATGGTTTTTCTTCTTGCACTTGGCACAATTTTTTCCGAACGCAGGACACTCTCGAGGCTTGTGTTTTCGTCCACACTTTTTGCAGTTGTACTGGGTTTTAGGCTTGCTCTGATTTTCCTTCACGAAGTTTATTATGGCTGTATCGTGCTTCATATTTCGGATTTGTTCCCGGCTCGCTTCAGCTGCCCGGACGATTTCAATCTCTTTTTCAACACTGAGGTTATTTTCTCGCAGGAGTCGTTCTTGTAACCCACTGTCTTTAATTCCCAAGACGATGCGGTCTCGAATCAATCTGTTTTCTTGCTCTGCAAACTCGCACGTGGATGCTAAAGTCTTTAGCTGAGTGACATATGTCTCAATTGCTTGGCCCTCCAGTTGGACACATGAAAAAAATTTATAACGCTCATAAACAACATTCTGTCGTGGTGAGCAATATTCTTCAAACTTTTGAAGAACTTCCGAAAAATTCGCTTTCGATTCTAACTTGAAGGTGTTGTATATTTCAAGTCCTTCACTGCCCAATAAGTTCAACAGGATTGCTATTTTTACTTTATCTGTTCGATCTTCTTTTTCTGTTGCCAGCAGATAATTCTCCAGTTCTAGCCTCCATTTTCGCCATTTTTCTTTCACATTTCCCAGCGACAATTTCAGCGGAGCAGGGGGTCGGAAGGTTTCCATAGCTCACGTGAATATCTTTTCAATCCGATATAATCGCTAAAACTCCTGACACCATGTTATGTTTGTTGGTTTCAGAATGTTCTTCAGAACATTTGCATCAGAAGCTTCGTTAAATTATTTTATTAAGCATGAGATGACAACGTCATCTCACAACAGCAACAACACAAGCAATGATATATAGTTACAATACACAGTTAACACAAGTACACATTCACAGTTACAGTTATCATGACAGTTTGTACCCCGGTTCAAACAACATCATCGCTTAATTTTTATGATTTTTTAAAAAATACTCAAAATTTTATTCGTGCATTTAATAACTTCGCCAGCCATTTTGTAATTGGAATGATAATTTATTTTGCCACGATACAGTATGTTTTTTCTTTGTGTGTGTTTTTTTTTACAAAACACACACACACACAACGATACTTTACATATTTTATTATTTTTTCTAAAATGAATGAATATCGATGCGTTTAAATGAAAATGATTTTTAAAAATCTCACACTTTGATCTTTTAGAGTTAGTGGTTTAAAAAATAAAATGCCGAAAACTTTTTTTTACGAATTTTTAAAAAATGCTCAAATTTTAAATATTTAATAACTGCTTATCAAATTCAAGTTTCTTATAACTTCTTCATTTATAAAAATAATTGCATGAAACTTTTTTCCCGTGTATCGAACATTTCAAAAAATGCTCACAATTTTAATTCAACATTTAATATAGTTGTGATATTTTGTTATTATAAAAATTTCTACTTTTTTCAACATACAACTATTTTTAAAAATGTACATTTTCGTTTCCGGGGCCTAAAAAGTTGCAATGTGAGTGAGTGAATATTAAAGTCCCACTGTTCACTTACTCGAGAGCTTTAGGCGACGCACCTCGACATTTTGAGCCATTGTCGAGTAACGAGGATGAGACTTGAGCTGGCACCCATCTCTCTTAACTACCATACCACACCAACCTAGGACGTTTAAACTCTCGACAGATTCAACACAGTGGGTCTTCAGCGGTTGCTAAAATTTTAAAAGGGCAGTAACAATTAATTGTGGGAAATTACCACGCGAATTTTGTAATGACGTTAATATAGAAATCCCACACACATACCAGGAACGGCTGATAGCGAGAGGGGAAGGGGAATTTCCATGACAATATGTTATACATTTAAAAATGTTCGTGCAACGCCGGGGAGAAATAAACCTGTCTGACAAAGAAAAGAAGCGAAAAAATTTCGAAACAGGGAATTTTAAGTTATACACTCAGTAAAAGCCCGAGCAACGCCGGGCTAAGCGGAGGAGGGGGAGGGGTCATTTTGAAAAAGTGTATTAGAAGTGCTGATTTTGTGAAGGAAAGGGAAAATTTATAAAAGTAGAGAAAGCCGGACAATGCAGCTAGTTTAATCATAATTTTCATTCCCCCCCATTCTCACCATCCAATAACAATGTATTGAATTCAATAATACTATACTTAGACGTTAAAGCTACAATGAGACTTAAACCTAAGTGCCGCTGCCGTTTATATACGTCTCGCTCAGCCTCGAACGTATATATACGTCTTTCCGAAGTACGATCTTTTCTGTGCACTGCTATCCATAAAATTATTCCAAAGGCTTTGAAATGCAATAAAAGGATCTTGACAGAGTTTTTACGAAGGATTTACTTATTTCTGGTAATTTGCCTTTATTTATACCTTTTCTTCCCCCCCCCCCAATACATCACATACGAGAGTGCCTATGTGGAAAAGGTGGCATTGGGGAGCGAATCACGTACATTTTAATCGACAGTTAAGGGATTAATTATAAACCGTACAAACTATCAAGATAAGTGTTAATTCTTGTATGTAATTTTATATGTGACAAGCCCATTGGGTCACCTTTTTTTTTTTTTTTTACATTACGCCCGCCAACGTCCTCTCGGACATAAGGCGTCTTGCAGTCCAATATAAAGCAGATGTTGCTCTAGCAGGAAGGAGAACTCCACAGCTGTCTTGCGAGAGAACATGAAGTAGAGCGGGGCATTCAGATAGATGATCCCCAGTCATTGGCACGGATTTACAGAGAGGGCAGAGCGGTGAATCAGCCAAGCCAATCTTAAACAGATGGGCTTGCAGGTAATCATGTCCGGTGATGATTCTGAAACATGCCACGCCCTCCACCCTAGGTAGGGCAGAAAGCAGAGCACGTCTTTGGCCATCGAGCAGGCAAGACCAAGATTTGCCAACAGACAGGTCTGTAAGAGTAGAAATTCTCTTCTGTCGCAATTTGTTCCTGAGAAGTCGCTTGGCGTTTCGAAGAGGCATCGGAAGGCAAGGTGGATGCAGTGTCACTGTAATTATTAAACTTGTTCTAAACTTAGTATAATTATAAAATACAATTTATAAGTGTATTATATTAGTGTAAATGTGTATTTTATTTTTTATTATGTCAAAATGTATTTGGTTTGTTTACTTTCAGTGAATCAAATTTTTTTTTTAAATAATCTTTTTTTTTTCGACTTTTCAATATGCTCGCGCCCCCCTCGTAGAGTTATTACGCCTCTTCTAGGGGGCGCCTCATGGTTTGAGAAACGCTGACTTAGCCCCTTACCGTGTCTACTATTTTCTCTATATTAGCAGAATTTATCTATCTTATGATTCTTCATAACATCTCCTATATGCATCACGTTTAAGACTGAATAGATGAAGACGTGTTGAATTGTTTCCAAATATTTAGCCTGATGCATTCATTTATGAATTAAGTATCAAAATTGTCGATTACTGACGGTTTTGGTATACGGCGAGATAATTCTTTTGTTTTATTCGTGGCTCTAAGAATTTCAGATATATCTATTCATACAACAGGTTTAAATACTTTTTAAAAATAATCTTAAAACATTTTTTTCCGTATTTGGAAATTGGTTATAAATAGGTAGGAAATAATCTGTTTATTCAGTCAACTTTTTTTTTTAAATCAATTCAACATATTTCAGATATATTATTTGGTGTTTAGGTTTAAAAATTTGTTTTCCATATTTAACGGTAATTTTCAACAAAAATTTATTTCTAATGAAGAGCTATTTATAAAATTACATTCTTAGTTTTATTATTTTTACCTTTACTTGTGTATATGAAAAATAAAGTGACATATATCAAACTATGAAATATCACTTTAAATGAACGTACAGGAAAAAAAGAAAACAATTTTTTGTGTGTGTGTGAATTTCAAATGGATTTTTTCATTATATATGTAAGGATTTTTAATCTAAATATCGCACAAACGCACTCTTAATATTACGAGCAATAATACATTTCAATATTTGCCAGCAAATATAAAATCATTAACACAAGATACATTTTTTACTACATCAGCACCTAAAAAAAATAACTCTCATTTTATATTGTATGTACGTGTATTGTGTAGGGCTCATACATTAAATCTCGTCGTTAATGACGCTGCCAGCTCTATTGGAGAATTTTTTTTTTACAAGAGGTATTTAGAAGGCCCAGTGGTCGAGTGGTAGCGTATCGCACTTCCACACCACAGGTCCGGGTTCTATTCCTGGGCAAGGTCAACTCAACCTTTCATACCTACTGCAGTGGGTCGATAAATGAGTACCAAGCTTGCTTGGGGACTTAAACACTGGGGGTTTCGCTTCAGACTGGCCACCTGATCGGGACATATGCTCATACACCTCAGCACCCAATGGTCACACTAGGCCTTGGCCATCATGGGCTGTTGTGCCACTGAGTTTGAGTAAGAGGTATATGTAATTACTTTTCTGCTTCCCCATATCGATGGTATTTACCGAAGAAACACGTAAAAAGTCTAACTTTAAAACCGTGAAGGTCGTATCAATGCTATTAGACATCTTAAACAAGACCTAAAAAATTATTACCACATTAAATGCCTTAGTTGAAGATGCCTTTAGAGACTAGAAAAAATTTAAACGTTTAAATGTGTGTTCAATTTTAATTTGGTATGATTTACTATCAAGAATTGATGTATTGAGTAAATTGCTTCAAAATCCTAAATTAAACATCGTGGAATGCATTGAAGGCTCAGATAATCTTAAAAAATATTTAGTTTTCCAAAGATCTGATGATAACTTTAAGATATCTGTCGATTCAGTAACAACACTTGCTAGGGATTTAAGTATTGATCCCGAATTTCCCATCTCGAAGCTCAGGAAAAAGATCTATTTATTTATTTATAAGGGCAGTAAGAGAGATGAACTAGCTTGAAATTCCTTCCAGAAATTCACTATCTCTTCAGCTAATGGACGATTTACCTTACTATCAGAGTACTATTCGATATTCTGCTTCCCATATGAGTTTCACAACATTTCTGATGATGATTTCATGAAAGCCTGAAATGGACTTGAATATTAATTTACAGGTACAGGAGGAAGAAAGTATCGTGAAAGATATAAACAGCATACAACCCTTTAATGAAATTTCCCATTCAAGAATATTTTTCCAAGTAAAAACATGTAATTGAGGTATTAGAAATTATAACCAAGAATGTGATCTCCAAATTTTGCTCAAGCAATTAGAATTTTATAACCTTACCTGTTTCTCTAGTTTCAGGGGAAAGAAGTTTCAGTAAATGAAAAATTATTAAAAATTACTCGAGAAATAATATGACACAAGAAAAAGGCTTTCAGATTTACTTTTTTTTTATTGGATAATATTTTCTGAATAAATATACAAATATTTTGTGTTTCTAATTATAATACGTCTATTTTTATTTCAAAGGTAGTATTTTTGTTTGTTTATTGTTTAATTAAAGTATTTTGTTGCTAGTATGACATATGAGCTGATAAAAAAAAGGGTTCTGCATTTACATGTTGCTAATGTTTTACTTTAATAGCATCGACATTAGGAATTAGTCAACATATGAAAAATTCTCTTGAGGGGCACGCGGACGGCCGCGCGACACCCTGCACTATTCAAGTTATGTATTTCTGAGAAAATTTAAGACCCTCTTCACGGCTCCCAGTATTACCAATACTGGAGATTTAAGGACGAAGGCTATTGGCTAGGAATCTCGTCATTTTAAACCTCGGTTTAGTTGCGATGTCAGCACGTTGTCAAGTCCCTGGATCAGAATTAAGAGCAGTGTATAAAACAAATTCCTCTTATTCAAACTACGAATATTTAATATCAAAGGAAGTTATATTCTTGGAGAGGTTTATTTAACCTCTAACTCACACACATGAAATAAATATTACATCAAATAATTATCTAACTTGTCATCCTTAAGCTCAAGTCTCCTAACAGCTAGACTTAAGAAGTCTCAGGGGTGTTAATTTTGTCTTGAGGGGTGAAAATATAAATAATTTTCAAGCAGGTAGAATTCTTTTAAATTTAAATTAAATAATTCGAATCTTTTACAAACAATTGTGGCTTCAAAAAAGTACAAAATATTTGAAATATAATCATAATTTAAAAAATTACAATATAAGCATATGAATATAAGAAATAATTTTGTAATAAATATTAAGAAATTTTTGCGTTGCGCACGCTATTTTCTAAAATAGTAGCCTCTGATGTGTATAAAACTTTATAGAATTATAAAATGTATTATACTCTTTAAACCCTGCATCATTTAAGAATAATATATCTTTTGTGTATTTCAAAATATTTGAAAAATTTTGAATTTTTTTTTTTAAAAAAATTTGAAATTGTAATTTTTTTTATTTTCTAAAAAATATAATTTATCATTCTTATATAAATATACTACACTGTAATAAGGATACATTTAACTTTATAAATCAACTTATAGCTAGTAATTAAAGCTACTATTTTAGAAAATAGCATGCCCAACGAAAAACTTAATATTTCTTATATAGAAATATTTCTTAGTTTCATATGCTTATAATTTTTAAAATTATGATTATATTTTAAACATTTTATACTTTTCTGAAGCTTTATTCCTTTATAAATAATGTATAAAAGATTCAAATTATTTAATTTTAATCTCGAAGAGTTATATATATTTGAATATTGTGTTTATATTTTCAGCCCTCTAGAGAGAAAATTAACACCCCTGAGACCCCTCTCTATACTGCTGTTTATAAAGCAATGCTTATTTGCATACATCACGGATCCTTCACGAGGAAAGGTTTTTATACCAAACAACGCCATAAAAAAAAGTAACCCAAGAGGTTAATTAAGAAAAATGTGCTCATGGTAACCCACTAAAACTTGAACTCAGTTAATGCCAATCTTGCAATAACAAGTTCATAATATAGCGAGGCTGATGTTCGTTAATTCTGGAGGACTCTTAAATCCTCACGTTATCGCGGCATGTAAAAGAAGAATAAATTAGTTGTCATCCTCGTCATTTGACATTGTTTCAACGTTGTAAATTCCATCATCTTGTGATACTCTTAGTGTGAGGTTTATAAATCAATTATTTTCATTGATGGGACCATATCTTACAAATAAAAAAGTTTATTAACTTTTTCTTAATTATTAATTAGCAAAATAATAATAAATAATTTTTTTTTTCATTAGAATAAAATCTCTGTACTTACATATACGATTAAAATTTACTTTATATGTCTTATGTAGTAAAGCGAAAACAATGGAAAGCAATATTGGCTTAATATTCTTCGAAAGCAAAATAAACACAATGGAAAACGCGCAATTAATCACAAAAGTATTGTTCTAAAACTGCAACGAGTTACCAATATCTTGTTCGAATTTTATTACTCCATTTTATCTTCTAAGTATATCAAGCTTGCCATGTTACTAATATTTATCTAAATCAGTTTAGATGTGAAGCTAGAGCATAAGGTGCTAATTAACTTTCTGTACGTTTTAATGCGTATGTATACATATCAGAAATATCACTACATAGTATCAATTTGCTTGCTTAGTACTATTTTCATTCTGATTGTACAAAAAAATCATTTACAAGCGCTTACGTTTATAGCGGTAAAAGTGTAATGCAAAAATTATTCATTAATAAATATCATCCAAGATTACATTTAACCTACATAATTTTTTAGCATATGTTGGGTGATTTAAGGATATATGTTTATTATTATTTTTCAAAAAAAGTTCGCATACTTTAAATATATTTTCTACTATTCTACTATTTCTATATTTCTACTTTAAATATATTTCTAGCGATATAATAAATTTTTGTATCCCGAAGAGAAATTGAATGCTGCTTTAAAATAATTATTAAATATGATAAATATTACAGTTTGAAAAAGCGTTAACACCCAACAATACGTATAAGGAAATAATTAATGCGTTAAAATATTATTTTGTACAGAGGATGTATATTAACAAATTTTAAATTAGAGTGCTTTTATTGTAAAATTGTTCATGATCCATAGTCTAATACAAATAAAAAAAAAAGATTTTTTTAAACCTCTGACTACACTTAATAAAGAGTATAGATTTCAAACTCGTGTAATTAGTGCTTAACAGTTCAAGTTAATACATGTTTTTATGTACTTTAGATACTTCTTCAAACGAATGCAACTTGCACTTATTTATTAGTTTCAATTTGTCTTTTGCTTTGTGCACAATTACAAAAACTCAGTTAATTCACGAAGGCAAGAATTATAATAGCATTTCAAATATTGCAATTTAAATACATTTACAGTTTTGGGAACAAGAGATTGCTCATGATTGAAGATACTACAGTAATAACACTATTGTTAGTGTGACCAATGGATCTTAAGTGACACATGGTTATCTGTGGGAATAAATGGCGTCATCAGAGAGAGAGTTGACTGAAACGAGGATAATGGCAACTAAGCCCTCAATCGATAAACGGAAAAGGATCAATGGCACGAGTCAGATGGAGAGAAAGCTTCACAGCTTGATTTTTCATCACATAATAAAGAGGAAGTTTGGATCGTTTCCAACTTTAAAAAAAGCAGAAAGTTTAAAACGAATGTTACAGGTTAGAATAATTTTGGACCACTCCCAATTACAAAAGGTATAAAATTTAAAGTAGTTGTTAAAGATGCGTTTTCTGCCGGGAACTAAATAATCGGTACAAAAACAACAAAAAAACGACTTCACTCTATATTTCCTCACGAAACGATTTTTGAATCGATTTCTTTTAGGCTTTTATAATTTACCACCACAGTGTTCAGTGATTACCTAGTACAAATACGGTAATTTGGAAATTTTATTTAATACTCAGCACACAAGAATTATTAATCTTTTACTCCCCCCTCCTCCCAAGGAAAACAAAAGCGATTTGATCAATAGGATAAAAGGATCATACAAGTGACATTATAACTTGAGATATAACTGTCTTGGAAGTGTGCTCAATAGAAATACATGCTTTTAACCCCTTTCTCTTAATTGACTTTAATTATAATTGCTTTTAAAGCCAAAATACGTTTTAACAAAAATACATACAATTACTCGGTTTTAACCACGAATTAATTTCATTAATTTAAAAATATTTTAATAACTTTTTGATACGAATCACAATTGGTTAAAGTAGATTTTTCATTCAATATCAATACGCTTCTATATTTGACTAAGAGAGAGCAAATTCATAATTATACTTTAGTATGACAATCAAAGAATCAAATTTTAAAGGCCTTATAATAAAAATTATATAATTTTTGTGAGATTAATTTTTCTTCTGCTCTTAAAACTTTTATTAATACTTCAATAAAAAACCTGGTTTTGATGCATGCATCAAATAAGATATTGGGAATTATAACATCTGAAGGAAACTTTGAATGAGTGATTATATCATTACTGTGACCGAGATCACTATGCTACTTTACAACTGATTAAATAAACCCAACACACTGTAATTACTAGAATTTTATTTGCAAGATTAAGCATGCCTACATTCCTATATTTTTTAAGAAATTGAGGAGAATATACTGGAAAGAGTCAACTCTTAATGGTAATAATTAAACCGCGAGTAAAGGTTTAATTAAATTATCAGAAGATGACAAATTGTAAGATCGTTGCTTTTGGCCAAAAATACATGCAATGTACATTTTAGGTAGAATGAAGGCAATTAAAACAGAATAACATAAAAACATCAATAATTAGACACACTGCACAACAATTCTCACAATCTGAGCTAAAAGTTACACGTGATTAGTTTTAAATATCACTCAAAAACGAATATGGCCTCAATTTTAATGCAAAAATGTTTAAAATAACGTGTTATCTAGTGATTTAATTATTCTCTTTTTGTTATTGACCACTGGAGCAGAACAGAATCTTGTTCACCTAATTATGCCACTTTCAACAAACCAAGCAGCCTTTATTACCAAATAGTACGAATAAATATATTCCTTTCAAATTATTACGTAGTGTTTCACTGAATAGAACTTTTTTAAACACAAACATTTATTATTCGTAAGTAGATGATTTAATTCACATAATTAAGCTTCTAAGTTCATAACTAATAAATATTTCATTCAATAGAATACAACAAACAATTAAACTAAATACTTATGGCAAAAATAGTAATATTTGAATCACACACACAACAGACTTAAAAATAAATATTTTATAAATTCGTAGCTAAAATACACATTCTAAATATCAATAGCCTCATTGCTTCTTACACATATATCAAAACAATTATTTCATGTTTAAAACAATTTATTATTATTATTATTACTTCTTTTTTT
This sequence comes from Trichonephila inaurata madagascariensis, assembly GCA_019973955.1. Classification (NCBI taxonomy): domain Eukaryota; kingdom Metazoa; phylum Arthropoda; class Arachnida; order Araneae; family Nephilidae; genus Trichonephila; species Trichonephila inaurata. The sequence goes on from BMAV01010021.1 coordinate 470,329, forward strand.
ACTTCCATTGAGCAACAGCATTTTTTCTTGGCATTTTCACTGCATGATACAATTTATTCCTTTGTCAATATTCTTAAGAATTGGATAAAAATAATGTTCGCACCCACACAATCTCTCATTTCCACCTTCAAATAATACTCAAGCAGAAAGTAACTGACCTTCACCTCATTAATTACATCTACTTTAAATTATTCAACTTCTGGGCTTAAAGACCTTGCCGTAATTGATTGCAATTACACACCTGTTTTTGATTACCTTGTTTTTGCATATTTTGGATACATAGGATTAAAAAAGAAGCATTTTTTGTTACCTGCGTCTTGTTCACGAGAAATGAAGTAGATTGAGAGAGGGTTATTGATTTTTTTATTAAATAATAGTCGATTATAATTGGGTTCCCTTGTTATGGAATTATGTAACAGCTAGTAATTATTGAACAGTTCGTGATAATTTTGATAGATCACGTTGACTTCTATTCAGTTTTTTCAATGAACACATATGCTGAACAATCTATTAAATTATCAATGTTAAAATTAATTTCTGTATTTGTGTAATTTAATGCATATTTTTTATAAACCTTTCAGATGAAAATAGTATTGAAAAATATAAATCAGATTTGCAACCAGTTAGTCGGAATAGAACATGGCTGAATAAGTTGAGACCTAATATTTAAATTATTCCTTGTGATTTAGAATAACGTTTTCAAAAAATCTCTGCCAATATTGAAATGAAAAATAAAAAGTTTGAGCACATGATTTTTTATTTGAATCCTTAACAGATAAGCAAAAACTTTAAACTCTTTAAAGTACATTTCTTTCGAGAAAAACCTTGCATTTTTTTTTAAATTGTGAAATTTTAGAATTATACGTGTTTGATTTCATTTATTACACAAGTGTGAAAAGGCATAATTTTAAAAACTTTAGTGACACTTAAACAAAATTTGAATCCCAAGGAGCATTTTGAATAGTAAAAATATGTATGAGTGGGCACGTTTCCTAAAATTTCACATGAAGTTGTGACATCTCTCGCGTTCTTCTTCTAACATAACTCCTACGTTCTTTGACGGCCACGATTAATGGCAAAACTTTTCCAACCCAATTCCAAGAGGAAAAACGAAGCAACAATGCAAATAAGATAA
>BMAV01010021.1:490557-584338 GCA_019973955.1 Trichonephila inaurata madagascariensis
CCAACAGCAATATAAGAACCTAAACGCAATGTTTGATGCTCAACGAAAACTTCTTTTGGTAATATCTACCACAAAATTGCATTAAAACTTTCGTTTGGATTTTGAGTTTTGCCGTGTAAACATTTCTTTAAAAGATTTCTGTAACACAAATCCATATAAACTGGCTTTATCATGTTAATAATATTTTGTGGCAGTCCCAAGGATTTATCCTGATACACAATATTAGAAGCTTTAGCCCGTTGAAATTTGCACCAACTTTCAGCTCCGACAGGGCACTGTCCATGTTTTGGCTGATGTTTTGATGAGCAACAATGGAAGAAGGCAGCAATAACAGCAGACTGCATTTTGTCCAAGTTCCCAATATTGCTTCGAATAGCAATTCCATAGTAATTCTGTAGCTTATTAATTAAACCATCAGTCAATTTACCTTTCCCCGCGAGTCCTTTATTTCTGCTTTTCAATTTTCGAAGCCTTGTTCCAACTCTTTTTTGAATATGCCCTATACATTCTAGCTTCATAACAGAATCTTTCCCGTAAATGTCCTTCACGGCATCAAAAGCTTTGGAATCTCCATCCCCATAATAGTCAGTGTATCGTAACATTCTATGATCTTCCGACCTCTCGAAAATTCGATAAGCCCCAACCGATTCCATACTGGATGAAGATCCTTTATGATGATTACACCGCAATTTCACATTTTGTTGCTCCGTCTTTGAATTGCATTTTCTACAAAACTGAGATAAAGTTTCAAAGTCAACAATTTTCCCAGTATCAACAGATATTACACTAACACAACTATTTAGCGAAGCAAAACCACGACGCTGCCAGGTACCATCCACCGAAACACCACAATTTACAGTATCATGTATAGATTTTTTTAATTGCCTAATACCTTTTGCTGCGTCATTCATTATTTTTTCTCCAATGGAAGTAGCAGCACTGAGAAGTTTTTTTCTTGTTGGCGGAATGTGCAAGCTTTGAGAGAAAGGGAGGTAGATTCAAAACAGCACAAAGTTTTCTTCCTGCTGAAACACCTCTACCTATCAATCTTAAGCCATAAACAAAACGAGTATTGAGTTCATTCATTTTGTCTAACTTTTTAGAAGTACAAAATGCCGATATGAAATTGCAATTTTTGCAGTGCAAAGTAAAGTTTGAAGATAATCCAAACCTTGAATCTTCTACCAGATAAAGGCTTCCTGCTGTACACTTTTTTGTTGGGCAACACAATAAAGCAAAAATACCAATTAAAATTTCGCGAGATCAATCAACCTGTTTCCAGTTAAATGTTCTGAAATATTAATTTCATCATTATTTACCTGATTACATTGTTGCAGCTTTAGTGAACTGGCGGTCATAATTTCTTCCATGCATGAAGCAGTTTCAGTGCATGTATTTTGGTTTCCATGAAACTTTCTTTTACGGGGACGATATGAACGACATTTACCCATGATTTCAGGTAAAATAAATTTAAGATTAAATTAAAATAATTTAAATTCTAAAAATAAAGCAAAATATAGAAAAAAACAGGATTAAGATAGGCGTGGTAAATCTAACGTCGAATGTGTAAACAAACACGCGGAATAGTGTTAGTCTTAAAATTCCGTTGCCAATCGTTTGCAACAAAATTGTTTGAAATAATTATTAGCAAACTGTGGCTTAGTAAACAGATAATTAAAATTTTGGTTTTTGAAATTCCATTTTAGGGAAATATTAATTAAACACTGCATATGTCGCTCACTTCCGGTACAGATAACATTACTTCCGGTTTCATTTTCAACTACTATGACTTATTAAAATTGCTATATCTGAAGTTCTAATTTACGTAAAATTAAAATAAAGACTGTTTTGGAATCTTAAAGGTTGGGGCTTTGTTTTACAATCATAAAAAAATTCGACATTTTTGTCAAAAAACACTTTTTCAACCTAGTCGGATACCTTAAATCAAATACACATTCAACAATAAATTCTGTCGGTAAGCCAGTCAAATATTTAAATGTGCATGTAAAAACGAGTTTTTTTAAAGAGATACTTATAAATTTAAAAGGTAAACAAACTATTTTTAGCAGACATAATTTTTAACTGTATATAACAGCAGAATTTTGAAGAACTGCAATTTGCCGAACGCTGCTCTAAGCGAAATATTCTGTTTTTTGTGCACATTTGTCACCCTTAACGTAGTAATTAATGTTTCTGATTTCCCGGTTTTTTCTCTCTCTTCCCGGAAATACATCAAAATTTCAAAAAATTTAAAAACATGTTATTTTTAAGTAATATCAATACTTATTATATAAAATACAGAAAAAATATACCGTTTATTTCTTCAATTTTCGATTTAGCTTCGATTCATAAATTTTCAGATTTTTAAGTTTGTATTTGTATTAAAAAGTAAAAATGTACGTCATGAAACAATTAATAAAATTGAAAACAGTTTAAAATAATAAATAGTGTATCAAATGTATTTTCATCCATGCTCCCTGCAAAAGAAGTACAATTTTGTGAGGCATACAGAAATTTTAAATTCTACCGTTGAACTTTAATGAAATCTCCCAAATGTTTTGATAAATAATTTTCAAATGTAGTTAGAGTAACAAAATCTGTAGAAAAAAGTAGTTCGAAGGAATAAATAATTATTCTGAAGAAAGAAATTATTACTAATTCGAATACAAAAGAATTTACTTAGTTAATAATAAATAAATATGTCACACACTATCTTTATTTTGCAGATGCTGTTACCACCTTGATTTTTTTTTTTATTTTCAACTTTATCATATACATAGAGGAAAAATCTTCCCCAATTTTAAAGTTATAATTTTTTTTAATGAAATTGATCTCTTTTAGGACTAAAGGCAAGCATTGTTAGCGACATAGAAAAAATGTTACAGTTAAAAATCTCGAAAAAAAAAAAAAAAAAATCACATCAAAAATTAATGTTTCTTTACTGACTCACATGAGTTTGAAATTTAATCATTTGAAGATGAATCAGTTATTCCTCTAATGTTGCTACTAAGAGATAAATATTAATATACTATATAAATACTTGAAAATTTATTTGCTGTTGAAGTAACAATTACGTAAGTTAAAAATATTAATTATTATATTGAAGAGATTTTACTTGTATAACCCATTTCTTGTTTATGGAGTTGCTGTATTAATGTTGTATAAATATAAATAAATATATATATTAATGTAAGACTCTGACAAGAGAGTTCAGTTAACAAAAATAATGAATAAAAAATGTTGCGAGATTGCTTAGAAATAATCTCCCTAAAACAGTTTGGTGGTTCTTTCCCTTCTTCAAATTACTAATTCAATGAAATAGCTCATATTAAAGACAAGTGACCGAAAGTTTTTTAAAAAAATTAAATATATATATATATAAATATTTTTAAGTATTAATACTTATACCATAAAATCCGGAGTGTAACGCGCACTTTTAACACAAAGAACAAGAACGAAATTTAAAGGTGAGCGTTATACCAAGGCTATCTTGATTCTGAAGGCTGCGACAGAAAACCCGCCCAAAACAAGTCACATGATCAAAGGAGGAACGATTTTCCCCTCGTTTGACCATCACTTCACTAGTCTTCCATTAAAGCTTGTGATATAGTGCTTTATATTCCCACGTGTTTTTATATATGAAATGTAATGAACATAACATCAGCGGTACCATTGGATATAAAGAAAGGTAGAATATTTATATTATTGTATAACTTTATTCTTGAGTCATTATTGAATTTATTTTTAGTTTTGAAGATAACTGAGTATAACAAACTGATGCATTTATACCAATATATCACTAGTTATTTGTAAATTAAGATGTGTTATTCTATATGAGAAATTGGTGTTTAAATTTATATATATTTTTAATCGATCAAAAATCCTTATCTTAAAAATATTAAAAGTTTTATTAATAACATAACCTAAAACTCCACACATTTTATAGTAATGCCTCGTTATTGTTATGTACCCAACTGTTCATCAAATAAGATACATATCCTTACATTTTCCCGGCTGTCCATCCTATTTGAATGAGATAACATATTGATTAACATCTTTCAGTGAATTGCTAAATATTCTTAATACGGTTAATGTTTTTTAAGAACTTTGCTTTATTAATTCTGTTCATCATGTTATGGCTATTCAATCTTAAGAAAAGTATGTTTAAATTTGTAATACAGGAAAAATTTTGCAAGCTGAAAAATAATTGAGCTTTTCAGATAAATATGGTACTATTTCACTGAAAAATTTAATTTCAAATTATTCAGGAGAGGTATTTAATGTTAAAGTAGATATTAAGGATTTCAACGAAGTATTAAACAATTCAAATAAATAAGAGGATATCTCAATAGAAGAGAATAAAATTTTAATGTACATTACGGGTTATGCGTGCATAATATAAAATTCGGATGCTCCGATTGCAATTGTATATTACTTTTAAATAAAGAGATCAATTTCGAAAGTTAATTGCCAATTATCTGTTTGATTGATTATTAACGTCGCACTGTTTAGCTACACGAGGGCTTTTGGCGACGGACCACGTAATTTTGAACCATGGTCAAGTGACGTGGACGACACCTGAGCTGGCACCCCCTCTTCTAACTACCACACCAACGGGAGGACGTTTCAGCTCTCGATAGATTTAACGTGCATCGCTGCACTACACGGCGGGTCTTTAGTGGTACCAATCTCATCTGTTTACAAGCACAACAGAAGCATATTTGGAATTATATGAGTTGTGGAATGTCTCGCATTCGCGTTTCATTCATCTTGTGTAAAGTGTACCACACCTGCATTTTCGTATTTCTTAAAAAATATTCATTACATTCGGGAATATATGCTTAAATTATTCAAAAAAGCGCAATGAAGAAATTTTAACAGTTCAGGATAATCGAAAAATAAAAAAATATAAGGCCAGTTAGATCAATGTGTTGCTTTTTATATTTCACTGTTTTATTTATTTAAATATTCAATCATCAATTGGTACATTATTTAATGTACATGCACTTCCTTATACTTCATTTTTTATTCAAAATAGATTTCATGCACATGTTTAAAATAGTTCTCTCTCTCTCACATAACTATTACTTAAAGAATAATTCTATTTATTTACATTATTCGTTTAAATTATTTTCATGAAGATTTTAGCATTCGAAGGATGTTAAATGTAAAATACTATTTTTTTTTTAATTAAAAAAAATTTTTTTTTTTGATTTTTAAATATTTTTACCTAGGCATAATATTTATTTGTAACGCATAAAAAAATAATGTAAAATTGGTTTGAATAATATCAGTACAAATCCAAATGATTCAAAACTTGAAAGTAATCAGTACATTGTCTCATTAATAATATATTTTATGAAAAGTTTTTTTTTCCAGATTTACAGGTAAAGTATTCTTTTCTATAATGTATACATTTCCTGACGCATAATCTAGAATCTATTTTAGCTGTATAATTACTGTGGTATCTAAAACTGTTTGTGTCATTTCTAAATTTGTATATATTTTTACATGAATTGCATTCTTTGTTTTTATATATTTTTACATACATTTAACCTTTATTATAATTCATTGATTACAGCAAAATGTTGCTAAATTCACATGTTTTTTATTAATATGCCTCTAATGCTTTACTTTTCATATTTTCTTTGCAAGTAATTGTTGCTTTTGTTATTTTATCTGATTGAAAATATTTTATATTGAGTCAGTTTTTACTTGGATGTTTCTTACATTGTTATGAGCCTTTCACGAATGTTATTTCCCCCTTTTTCCTGGAAAATATTAGACATCTTTCTAACGTATTAATACATAACTTTCATCTGAAAATATTCTAAATGAGAATTACAAAAAATAATCATTATAAATGTGGAAATATTAGTCTACGACCTGGAAAGAAATAAATGTCGCAAGCTTTATATTTCTGACAGCCACTGTGACTAGCAAAGCATTCCCTCCTTTCGTGACGTCATCAAAACTCTGTCGCGGCCTGGTCCTTCAAGATGGCCTTGGTTATACGCCGGATATAAAAAAAAAAGATGACGATAAAAAAAAATTAGACTTCTACTTAGATCGGAATACTGCTTATTTAAAAGAAATGACATACTTAATGAAAATAAAGAGTTGTAGTTCTAGATGTATACTATTTTTTTCAAAAACCTAAGATAATACCTCGAATAAACGATTTCAAAATATAATAGCATTGTATAAGTACCTTTCAAGTTCCTTCGTAAAAAAGGGGGTGAGCGTTATACGGCGAATATACCTAAAAACTCAAAAATGTAGCTTGAAAGTATAGGTGCGCGTTATACACCGGATTTTATAGGGTAAGCTATACTCATAAACTGATTTGACAAAAAATTGCTCAAGGTTTTACTCTTTCCCACGACAAGCTGAAAAAATTCTAGACTCTTCGTGGGTGTTACTTTTCTCTTATTGCACGCTTACCCCACAGATGGGGAAATGAAAATTCCTCTGTCTAGGAAGTTTCGAGTGAACGATCGTAAATTGCCTCAGCAGGGGCAGCTAAAACTTATTGCCGAGGTTAAAATCCCTAGTCCAGTAAAAAATAGCTACTTCATGGATTATTTAAGCCTCGTGCCATTCCCGGGAATACATAAAGTACTGAAATCTGACGATTTCCCGGAATCCCCTTTATATCAGTGCAGTGAAAATGTCGTCAAGATAAGCATGTCTACTTGTATCCCGATGTCGGGTGCCCTTGCACTTGCTAAGTCAAATCGCCACGTAATACAATGTTTATTTATTTTTGAGATATAATCGTTACAAATTTTACTAGCAATGGTCGACTTTTCAATTCAGTCAAAAAAAATAATTATTATGTTACACGTTTCTAATATGTAAATAATATTTTAGAAAATAATTTCATCCAAGTTTTTTCGTAACAAAAAAAGTATTTATTAAATTCGGCCCAAATGCCGCCCCGGACATGCGTCCGCTTTGTCCGGCCCTAGAGCCACCCGTGTATACTTTTATAGACGCAATGTACCAACCTCTTATTCCTGGAAAGTTTCTTGTGTAAATATATGTATAATTACTAATGATTAGATATATGTAAAGAATATTTTGCACACTGACAGTTACATTATCTCCCAAATGACATGCAGCATTATATAATGATGGCAAAAATTAACAAAATGCATTACATAATTTAACTGTTTTAGACTTTTTTTGTTGAAAAAGGAAGAACTTGTGTGTAAAAAGTTTAATTCTTGGTCTTCACAAAACACATTCCAAAGAACAAGTAAAAAAATTTTAGCCACATCATAAAAATTAATACTGACAGTAAATAAATAATTTTTTTAAGCACTCAAAATTAAATAGCACAGATAAATTATACCATGTGTTTCTCAAACGTAAAATAATTCAAAATATTATATATTATTTTCAATAATCCTAAGATTATATATGGCTTTCCTATTTTAAGGCAATTTAAATATGTTTCATATCATTTTATTTTTATGAAATAAATTTATACAAAGGAATATACAAGCTTAGGGATAGGAATATGTATGTTTTACCTCATTTTGTTTTAAAAAAATATATATATGTCCATTGTGTGATTTTCCTACTGTCTACGTGTTTTTCGAATGTTATTGTTTGGATGTTATCTCTTGTTTGTAGAGAATTAGCCTATATATATATGTAGTGCATTTTCATTTATAAATCCTCTCATGTACAGAAAACATTTTTCTCTAATGTAAAATTATATATATCTCTTTAAAAAATATTCTTTTTTAAAAGAAATGTGTTAATTTAATGTGTCACATTTTTAATAGTATTTTTAGACAGTATAATGTTAGCTTATATGATACTATAAGAAAGAGTTCACAATATTCAACACACAATTGTCTTAGGTGGAATCAAATATCAAATCTGATTCGACCTGTAAAAGTAACAAAAAGGAAAAACAACCCTATGTAAAACTGCATCCTTTTGCATAACAGATTTGTGTGTGTGTGGTATAGCTACACTAGTTTTATATCTAATATATTTAAGTCAATAAAATATTACTGTATCCAATGAATCAAATGCTATATACAGAAATCCAAAATACACCCCAGTAACAGTAACATATTTTTTTTTAAAAATGGAAAAAGTGAAGAACTTTGTGAAGTTTTAGTAATTTTAAAAATAGTATTTTTATTCAAATGAGCTATTTAGTTTTCTGAAGTCCTTATATAACAATTAAACATAGAAAAATAAATCCTAAATTAAAAAAGAATTAGTATTAGCAAATCAGAGAAAATATAAATAGCTAGAAAATGCGTTGAACACCACTATATAACTCTATGACTTTTTTTGCAAAACTTTTCTTTAAGCCTTTCAATTCTATTTTCATTGCATGTTTTCAGGTAGGATAGTCAATTTACATAGATTTAAGTAGTAATAATTAGGTCATTTAAAAATGACCAAAACAAGTGATATAACATCAATAAAAGTTTTACAAAACAAAATGAAAGATAAAAAATTAAAATCATTCGTAAAATAAAATGACTATATGTGAAAATAGAATACCACCTCTGAAATACATTGCAAAATTTCATTCATAATATAAATACATTTTATATTAATTAAATGCAAAATGAAATAAGTTTCAAAAATTTAAATTACAACATGCACAATAAATCTTCCATAGATAAAGGTGTTATTTATATCTTCATTGACTTCATTTTATACAGACTAAACATACAAAAATGTAAATATTACATTCAAATTATGTAAGTACTATTTTAAATTACAGATTATGAATTTAGTAGGAATATATAACTCTATAGTAATGATTTAATCTTCAGAAGACTTTAAAATAAAAATATCAAATTTGTCTATGCAGAATATAATAAAGCCAATTTTTTTGTAAATGATGTATAATTTATAAAACATTAAGAAATTTTTAAATCATTGAATGAAAAATAGAAAAAATAAATACATAACTTGTCAATTATAGACAGCTGAAAATAACAGTCATATCAATTTAGGTTTTAATTTTAAAATAAAATACACACACACATATATGCTTCTCTCATCTCTAAATTCTATTCATAGCAAAATATTATTACAAGAAACTTTTCATTGATATTGAATTTAATGATAAGCACATACTCGGTAAAAATATTTTTGTGTGTGAGTTTATCTTTCCTTCTTAACAAATGTTCTACTTAGTAAAAATAGGTTCACAAAAAACACTCCAATATCGATAAAAATCAAACAGTATGATAAAAAAAGCATCAAAATAGTCTAAATAACTTAATTCACCATTATAAGTTTTTAATAATCTTTTCAGATGCACTTGAACTCTATTTTTAAAAATAATTACAATGTTTAGCTTTGAACAAGAAAGTGTAAAATGAAATACTGGACAGAGTATTACAAAAAATATTTCTAAATCAAAAGCACTAGTTACTTGTATTTTTTCCTTGCAATTTTTATACAGTAGCATAAATGTTAAAACTGATCCTTGAAAGTAGATAAGCATTGATTTATGAAATTCAATTCTTAATGCCACCAAAAAATAGTCAGGAATTTTCTTTTACTATAAATTTAATTTCAGTACTCAGAATAAGCAAATCATACTTTTAAACTCTAATGCTTTGTTTGTAGCAGAAACAAGCAGACAAACATTGACAAAAAAATACTGTATTCATTCACATGAATTGTTAATGATACTGTGAACCTGAAGATTTTGGAAGCAATATAAACACTCCGTTAAGTGAATTGCCCACTTAAAAAATATCAGTATATTTTTTTCACTATAATCCTGAAAACAACGGAACTGCAAAGAATTTACCCACTATACACATATAGATTAGTTTATATCCAGTAAATTTGATATCTACTTAAACAAGACTGGTAGTAAATTAAAACAAAATTTTAAAATCAACAAAGTTATTTTTTTCAATTTCTGTGAGCCATATTTAGAGCTCATGTATTTCAGTCAATCAAGAAATGCTAAAACCATACTAAAAAAGGAACGGGAAGGGACAAGTTTCAAAATGTTGTGAATGGTGGTTAACTCTTCCACTTATTCTGTCTGAGTATAAAATATAATGAGCAATGAAATCTGTGTTCATGTTAAAAAAATCATTTGCAGTATTCATTCATTCTATTGAAGAAAAAATTTTAGTAATTATACACTTTATTATTAAAAACTAACCTTGCTTTTAATTATCAAAAAATTGAGAGGCATAGTATAAATGTAAAAAAAAATAACTAAGTGTGGATTAAAATAAAGTCTAAGAAAATTTTTATTTTTGACAATTATATCTTGGATATTAGAAGACTGCTTAGCAGTAACTCCTTTTTATTAGAAAAGTGAAAAAGTTACAGATATACATGCAAAATCATAACATGGAAAATGCAACATTATATATATATATATATATTTCAAATAAGGCATGATTTTACTACTGAATATAAAAAAGAAAAGTTAAAAATAAAGAACACTCAAGTTAAGGAGTTTTACCATATAGTTACTCTACTTATCTTTCAATTTTTCCAAATAAAATATGTTTATGAGATTAAAGAGAATGTCTAATAGTCAAATTAATTAGGAACTAAAACAAAAAAGAAACACATAATTTGTGGTAAGACGCAGACATATTTTGAGCAGATTATTTTCTATCAAATAAAAAGTTTTCATCTAAGTAAAAGATTCAGAATAAAATTTACAAAATAAGCCTTTAATTCAATCTCTGCATATAAAGAACAAATTAAATATAATCATATTCTAAAAATTATGAGGAAAAGAATCTTGAAATACTCCTTTTAAACACTTCTTTATATATAACTTTAATACTTCTGAATTACTTATTGTTTCCAATATTTATTTCCCTTTCTTTTATTTTCATTAAACATAATAATTTTATTGGAAAGATTTCACAGTGTAAACTTCAAACATAATGCAGCAAAAATAAATTTAAAAAACAGTAATATTTTATAAGTCAACAATTTAATTTTAAAAATAACCTCTGATTTGCTTAGTTAATGGGAAAAAAACAAAGTCATAAATCTTAAAAAATCAAATATTTATTGATAATTATTTGCAAATAATAAACGGGCAAAAAAAACCCCGCTTCAATTTAGAACAGTGGCGTAAAGGAGAACAGTAGGGCCCTCCTGCAAACTCAGGTTTCACGAATCAAGCCCAAATACATTCTTAGTGTCAGTCAAGCTTTGGACCCCCTTGAGTCCCTGCCCCCCAGCAATTGGGGGGTGTATGTTATGCCACTGATTTGTGAGGAATAATATAATAAAATATTTTTCATAGAATTCTGAGTTTCAACAAACTTTACAATACCACCAAAAATCTTAGTGAAACTAAATATGAGGTATTGTAATGAAGCAAAATTAATACACACATTTTTAAATTTCATTTTAATAATTAAATGAGGAAAACTACTATAAAATCTGTACAAAATTCAAAAATTTTTAATTAAGATATAAATTTTAAAAATAGTTCAATAAATCCAAAATGCAATATTTCTTTACTCAGCTATCTCCAGAAATCAGTCCTAAAGACACCAAATTCTTAAATAGTTTATTTTTTGCTGAAAATGAAATATTATATATTGTCCTACAAAGATATCTATAAATAAAAAAAAGCCATTTATAATGCTGGATATTTTTGTCACACCAATAATCAACCACGTATATAAATAGCTATAAGATTCATTTCTGTATTCAGTCGGCTGAGTAAGACCAAACTTAGTTACAGCCTTAGTTTTTCTTTTTTAAATTATAATGAACATATACAATTTCAGTGGTAATAGAAGGCATCTTTTTGCTTTCATAAAATGTAAGAAAATTAGTAAAATTCGGTTACATTTTTAAAAAAAGAAGGGGGGGGGGGCTGTTTATGGAACATTTTGCTTTGCTTACATGATCCGATGGCCTTAGAGAGCTGTCTCCTAGATAATAATTAATTTTAACCATTTGCTTTGAATTTATGAGCTTAAGATTCAGCTCCATATCTGGGAGGTATTTATTAGGTTTTTACAATACTCTTTAGACTTGCAAAATGGTGAATTTGGGTCTTGTCTACTCGATGGCCTGAGGCATGCTCAACTTTCTATTGTCCCTAGGGTGGAGGGAGTGGCATATTTTAGAATCATCACTGGATATGATTATTTGCAGGCCCCTCTGTTTAAAATTGGCCTGGCTGATTCTCCACTCTGCCTTCACTTTAATTCTGTGGCAAAAACTGGAGAGCATCATTTTAGTTGCCCGTCTCTTCTTCATGTTCACTCTCAAGATAACTATAAAGCCCTCCCTCCTACTAGTACAACTTATGTTTGAAAAGACGTTGGTAAGTGTAATTTAAAAAAAAATACTCTTTGAGGATCTTCACATCTACTATAGATGAAGACATTGAATGAAAATAGGATCATGATCCTTTTACAGGTAATAAAATGATTGAAAGTTTGAGTAAATCATTACAATGTAACATGCAAAGTAATACAGAAAATATACAATCATAATGGAAATTTTCACTCAAAGAATACGAACTAACCAATATATAAAAAAATTAATCACACTAGTAAAGATCTACCACTATTACTTTGGCAAAATGGCATGCATTTAATAAAAAAAAAGGTAATAAAAATGCAACTAACAGTTTTAAAATACAAAGAAGAAAGAACAGAAGAAAAAGTACTCATGAAATAAAGACAAATTAGAAGAAAAAGACTTTGAATGTGTCCTTGTTTTAACAAGTTAAAAAAAAAATGATGGTCCGAAAAATATTGCATTTGATCCATGTCTAAAATAGTTCTATGTTAAAGGTAATCCTTTAAGTAACAAAAGATATGAAGATATTTAGAAGGTTAACTATTCTTTTACCTTCAATTCTAAGCAATGTTTTATTTTTTTCCATCCATTTGGGTTTTCTGCTCAGTAATATTTTATAGTTAGTACCCATTAATATTAATAAACAATGAAGTGACAACGTGTTCACTGATTATTGCATCGTGTTTTATATATAATTAACTTCTCATTTTACAAAACTTTTTTAACAGCAATACATAAAATATTAAAAGAAATGCAAAGCCCTGTGTTCCATTCTCTTTTTATTACTAGATTGGTTAAGTATTACATTTAGGCATAAATTACAATATGGCTGCCTATATGAAAGACAATACCTTATAATGTAATGATAGAAAATCCTTTTTAAAAAATTAAAATTAGAATAACTAAACTAACTTTGATTAACAAAATATTTTTTTAAACATTTCAACAATGGTCAGTTTAATAACAGAATAGACAAAACAATTAATCTCCCATTAAGAAAAAAATTTAATAAATTCTACAATGGCCCCCCCCCCCCTCCTATCTAATTTTAATAAATATACCAAAAAATTGTAATTATACTTTACAAGATTTACCATAAAAGAGTAGAATAAGTACATAAAAAATTTAAAATAAAATATTAAAAATTCCTATAGCTTTGTAACTTCAACAAAAACATAGATAAAGGATAAGAAAAAATAAATTTTTATATATTGAGATTTCTATATTCAATAGATTCACAATGTTGTATATGACAATATCTAATATGATTCAACAGCTCTAGAAAACCATTTGTAATTGACTTTAAATAATACTTGCAATAACATTTATCATTCCAGATTGCATAAAGAAAATTTTCTTGAAAATAAGAAGAAACTTAAAGACTTACATCAAAATAAATATTTTTAAAGATTAATTGTACCATGCATACTTCTAAAATTGTACTTGAAATTTTATAAATTCTTTAAATAGTAGCACTTATATATCACCATTCAGAAAATATGCATAACAATAAAAATCACTAAAAAAGTAGGTGAATATGAAAATACACATTAACTGAAAAAAAAAAAATTATCAGTGAATTTTTATTAATTTATTTACCATTTAAGAATTACATGACATAATTCAAATTTTCTTTTGTAATTAATAAATACATAAATAGATTTTTAAAAAAAGAAATGCTTCTCTGTGTAATTTATTTATAGTTGCGAAATTATACACAATGAATTCATCCCGGTCATGTGTTTGCAAAAAATTACATTCAAACATAATCAAATGTAAATGCAAATGAAAAAATTCAGGAAAACAAAACACACACGAAAATCTAAAGACACAAAAATCCTCTAAACCTATTCTGAAATAATTTAATAAGTTTATAAATATTTTATGGGGTTAATTTTCAATTTCAATGAGAAAAATATAGTAATGATTAATGCATGAGATTATTTTTCACAGAATAATTGCCAAATGGCTTCAAAAATAGCTTCACTTTTTTTATTAGTGCATTTTCAAGTCCAACATTACAATATTCTTTACAAAATACATTTCTACTATTTAAAAAAGAAAAATATTCAGTGATAAATATTTCTAAGACCTCAATCATATAAATTACAATTGATTCAAATATCTCAACAAAGAAAAATCGGTAGAATAAGACAAAATAATACTTAAAAAAGGGGGGGGGAGGGGATCTTTGGTTATTTCTCTCCTCTTCCACAAATAAAACTGGAAAACAAGATGAGTACATAAATTATTTTCTAATTATGCAGAAATACCTTCTATTTGACAAATACAATGTCCATCGGTTTTATTTTTAAAAATATATATAATATACAATAACTTTATTACACATCTTATATTATAATGATTAAACAGTTTAGTAAACTAGAACTATGAAAACCAATCCATGCTACATTTTTAAAAATAGCAAGTAAACCGTAACAAAAAAATACATAATAAAGACTCAAAATATTAAAAAGTATATAGATTTTGTAAAAAAAAATTTGAAAATCAAGCATACTGTTTGTTGTTTTGTTGAGATTTTGTTTAACATTCACTAACAGCAGTTGGATTTAATAAATGCATTCACAGAATATACATAAAAAAAACTTTATCAAATCAAATTTACGCATTTTTTAGCCAATAACATGATATATGAGAAAATTTTATAAAAAATAATTCCAAATGTTGTAAATTTATAACTTGTTAAACAATATGAACTTGGTAATGAAAGATCATGGAAGGAAATGAGTTAATTATTATAAATCCATTTTAATTTTTCCATATCACATAAAAACTGTTTAGGTACTATTCAATGAAAAAATTACTGAAAATATTTAAGTAAATATACTTTTTTATTCCTAATGTTGTCATTTATTAACCTAAATTTAAAATAAATCACACCCTCATAAAACAAAAGAAAAAATCACAAGAAAAAAAGACCCTACAGAAAAAGTTTATATACATGAAAACAGAGTTATAATTAGAGGAACACAGAATCCACATCAAATCGAATAACGTTTCATTATTCTTTATGGTATAGTAAAATCGAACATATCAATTAAGTAGACTTTACGGAAAATTACCCTTAAAAAGTAGCAATAATATTATAATTATATTATTTTTTTTCATTAAAAACGTTATCAAACTCTTTACATTTATAATATCACACAGTTAAAAAAGTACTACATAGCATTTATCTAGCCAAGTTTATTTGAAAGGCAGTCACTTTTAAAATAAATCTGTTCGGAAATATCGAAGATCTAGTAATGATTTTTCCAAACAAACAGATAGCTTAATCTAAACATCGGTTTCCATCATATAAAACAGCACACTCATATATTCTTTCCAAGATTTATTTTTCCTTACTAACCAACGTGTTGGTGATGTCGCTAAACATAAATGGTAGACATCTGCTTCGGTTTTGAAACATGGGCGCGGAAACCACGTGGGAAGTATAGTTTGGCAGCTTGAATAACATAAACTGTTATATTCGTTACATCGTACAAATTCGGTTACCTTCGGCAGATGGGAACCAATAGGAACGCAAGAATATATACGAGTGAACCCGAAACTGTTTGTGTTGATAATACTCGGTTCTCGTTCGGATGACAACGTGAGGGGATCCGACGAAAACAAACGCTTGTCTGTAAGGACGTTGAAGCGAGAATCCTACATCGCCATTTTTGTAAGCGCGTGAAGTGTTGTTTTATTAAATTTTGGACATGATGAATATTGCTGCTCTTTTACAAGCAGCTGAATTTCTAGAAAGAAGGGAAAGAGGTAAGATAGCGTTCGCACATTTAATTATTCATGTTTGATTATCGGAATTTGCAGATTTATGTCAAATTAAGAGTGTGTCGAATCAGCTGATTTTGACATACCCATGCTTGGTTGTTATTGATGCTTTTTGAATATCATATATTAACATTTTATATCATGTTCTAAATTATTTTTTTTCCTTCATGTTTTAGAAGCAGAACATGGCTACGCTTCCGCGATGCCTGTACAAATCGAGATTACTCGACGAAAACCAAAATCCAAAAAATCTCAGGGAAACAGGTACATGTGCCGTGGCTTTTAATGTTGAATATATATTTTATAATATTAAATTAATTTCATTGAGAAAATCATTTAAAATTTGAGTTTTATGTGTTTCGTGTTTGGATTGCTTTTATATAGCTTGTAGTCGTGTTTAGGTGATGGTTGACTTTCATCTGTCAAACCTATTTGCCGCGAAGTCTAATCGTCACATTTTGAATTGCTTCCTTTTTTTTCTCCAGATTCGATAAATAAAAAAATTCCCATTATATTTATTCTACCATTACTTTCATATTTCTTAAGTCTTGATAATGTTTGTCTTAACATGATAGTGCATTAAATGACCGATGACAGCTCATTTCTAGAAAAAAAAATTATTATTACTGTTATCATTTTTCTGTATGATTAACATTTTAATGGTATTTGAACAGATTTTAAATAAAATATTAGATTAAAATGAGGGAAAAATGGTTTTACTGGAATGTGTTTTAGTTTGCCATTTGACGTGTTTTCAAATTCCACATTGTTTACAAACAGTTGTCAGTTGAGGACCATGCCTTCCCCCTTACCCAACGTCTAACTCTCCCAACGGTAATTTCTCTTTTATATATTCGAAGAATCTAAGTTGTGTCACTGTGTTTCATTTTTCAGCTTTTTGTATGTTTTTTTATTTCTGTATTTTTCGCGATTTTTTATTAACTGTCTAATTTGTACATTTTAGTCTAATTAATATTTTTATTGAATATTTAATAAGATTTTATTTTTAAAAAAGCTTTATTAAAATTACATGAAAATCTTATTTTATTACAGAACAACTCATAATGAATTAGAAAAAAATAGGTAAGTAAAATTTTTAATTTAAGCTATTCTTTTTTCTACAGTCTTCATAAAAAATGAAGTTGAATTATTATAACTTTTTTTGTAGGCGAGCACATTTAAGGAATTGTCTTGAAAAGCTGAAGGAACTTGTTCCTTTAGGTCCAGAGTCCAGTAGACATACCACCTTAGGTCTTTTGACCAAAGCCAAAGCATTTATCAAGGTACTTGCTGGTTTTATTGAATAGATTTATTAATTTTTGAAAATAGGAATATTTTCTTTGTCTATATTACAAGAAAGCTTTTTCCTGTATGGAAATTAAAGTGAAGAAATTTAATATTTGATTGATTTTATATCTTGGTATAAAAAGTCAATTATATCTTACAAATTGTGGTGTAGCAAATGCTTTTAAAATACTTATAAATTTAAAAATATTTTGTAAAAGAAATCTGCAGATCTAAATTAGTGTTTAAATGTTAAATAGAAATTTTCTTGTATTACTATGTTGTATATTTTCCCCATCTACTATAATTAGAAACATAATGTTACTAATTATAGTAGATGGCCATACTAATTTCTGATTGCTTGTTTTTAAAAAAAATGAATATATATTTTATTAAACTTGGAAAGATAGTAAGGTGTGTGTGTGTTTTTAATCTTATTATTATTATTTTTTTATTTGTCTACAGAAATATTTTCAAAAGTGTTTCATTTTCTTTAACTTTTTCAGGAAATAATTATAATAAATAATGTTACTAAATATAAAGCTAAAATTAAGCTTCCTATATAGAATTTGAATAAAAGCTTTTATGAAAATTGTATTTAAGTACTAATATTTATTTAAGCGAATAATTTATTTTAGAGATACTTTTCTGTTGAAACCATACCATACATTTTCAGCACCAAATAGGTGCATTTAGTTTATATCTTTCTCTACACCATTGACTGGATAATAGATTATTATTTTCAACTTTATGATTTTTTAAATTCACTTTCTAAGAATCTCCCCCTCTCCTTATTTCCACATTCTATGATTTCCCAAATTTATGTTGGCTTCTTTTTTTCTGTCAGTATCATCCTTAAAACCTTCTTCCCAAAAGAAAAGACTATTAAGCTGAAACAAATACAGAAAAAAGTAGTCTTATTTAGTGCTTCATAATTGACTAAATAAAATATACTAGAATAAAGAAAGAAGTTTTTTATCTCAGTGTTTCAGTTAAAAGAAATCATCAGAGACTAAAGATCAAGCGTGAAATTAGAAATTGCATTTGGCATAGGAAATTACATTTCTCATTGAAGAATGCATGCATTATGGTACTTATATATCGACCAGTCAATCAACCAATTTCATCAAAAATCTTATAATACGTATTTTATGTTTTGAATTCAAAAATCTACTAATTGCAGCTCCTCCCCCCTCAGCCAAGTTCCCCCTTTTGCATACGAAGTTTTTTTAAGTGATTTTCTTCAGGACGTCTTTATATTTTTTTTATGTAGGTATTAGTGAAAAATATTGGGTTCAATCCTAGGAGAGCCTCACCTTTGGCACAAATTATTTTGTAAAAACTGCATGTATAGCTAATTCTTAAATAACTGTTTGGACTTTTATTTCAAGGGGATGGGGAGAGACATGATCCATTACTAAGTCAATTTTTTAACTTCAGTTACAAATCTGCTTTGGTGACATTACTACTTGATATAAAATTCCCAAATCTTGGACATTGTTCAGTTCACAGGTTTATTTCACTGTAAAAAGATTTCTGCCATGTTGAATTTTAATTTATTTAATATACGATTTTTTTTTTTAATATAGAGTTTCTTAGCTAAAGTTTATATATATATATTCATGCATCTAAAGAAATTGAGTGCAAAAACAGTGATGAGAAAAGGAAATAGATGATATCCATTAAATTGAAGCATGAGATAATAGACACTCATGAACAAGGTGTAAGCGTTGCAATATGTAGTAGAAGGATTTGTTAAAGGCTTTAACCTAAACCAAGAGCCATTAAATTATTTCAAAGACTTGCATCTCTGTCGATAAACTTTATTTTTGTGCTTGATAGAGAAGCAACTTGCTAGATATGTTGTAACTGAGACTATAATTTGCAAAAGGATACTTGCGCAGATTATAGTTGTGTGTGCAGTAGACCCCCAATACTTCAGAGCAAGGAACTTCAAGGGAGCATTTTAAAACAAGTCCAAGATGGTTATGAAATTTCCAAAAAAGGTCAAGCATGTTGAAATAGTGAGTTTTGGTTCCAAAGTAGCTGAAAATTTTGTAAAAACTTTTTCTGTATTAATCCAAGCTAAACACCAACAGGTTTTCAATTGTAACACTGGGAAAACAATGCCAGATCACAAACCCATGAATATTTTTTTGTGTGTACCTACAGCATTATAAATACATTATAAAAAATTAGATTGGACTTTTGGGGCTAGTACTAATTAGTCTCAATGTAATTAATTTTAATTGGATAAAATTATTTTCAGATATGAGCATTTTGATTTACAAGCTCAGTTGTGGAATGAATAAAACCTGTGTTTCACAAGATACCACTTTATATTTAAAGTTATATGTATATATTATATTTATATTTTGAGTTTTCAGATTTTAATGAATAATGGTAAAACATTTCAGTGAATTAGATGGGCAATAGGTTATCAATGAAAATCAAAATTACTCTTCAGAATAAACAATAAATATTCATAGTTGGTTTTTTTCTTTTTTCCCCTACACTGGCTGAAAAATTTTTTTTAATCCTTTGAAAAAGAAATTGGTATAAAATTACTTAAGAGTGCATAACATTAACTCTTTATTTAAGATTATAAAGTACTGATATATATATATACTGATAATATTAATAAAACATAAAATTCTTTTTTTCTCCCACCTTGGGTAGGAAGGTTTGCATTTAATATCTAGAAGTATGTTATCTTTGTTGAAACAGTTGAAATATATACATATATATTTTTTAAAAAAAGACTTAAAAATGTTTTTTAATGGAGGAGGGGTACATTTTTAATTTCAGAAAAATTTGGGCAATTTTTCAAATTCTATGAAATATTTTTATATATATATATATTTTTTTTATGAAAGAAAAATTAAGAGCAAAAAAGATAATGAACATTATTTTTTTTCAATTAATGGATTTATATAATTTTAATGTATGTATTTCCTGCATTATATCCACAATTTTACATTCCTTTGGAAATTCATCCATATTTGCCTCATTTTGTGGAATCTGCATCTCTCTCAATTATATGAGAATTAGGTATTCATTATTTTAAAGTTAAGACATTTTTAGTCTGGTAAAATCCTGTTTTGGTGCACTCTTTTGCTACATATTTAAAACTGTCACCCAAAGCCAAAAAATTATTTTCATATTTGAATTTATTGCAGCATGAAACAGGACGGCAGCATGTCTAAAAATCATTGATGGTACTGTTGCTAATGCAAACAAAATAAAAAATGAAATAAAGTAAATGTTAAATTTTGAAAAATGTACAGTTGAAAGGACCAAAATAAATGAAGAAAAAAACCACTGATTTTATTAAGAGCAGATTTTATGTAGATTTTCTTTCTAACGACTATTGCAGTTTGTTTTTTAAAAAATGTATTCTTTTACCATTGTAAAACTTATTGAAAACATTAGAAATTTTCTCTTCTCTGATGAAAATTATAGTTAAATGTAAAAAAGGACAAAATATGGTTTTTATGAATATATATTATATATATATTTTCCCTTCTTTCTGACAAAAATTCCAGCTTAATTAAAAGACGGAAATGGATATTATGCACAATGTTTTACCATGCAAAAAGATTAAATTTCATGCTGTTATTTAGTCTATAGGGCTACCAGAAAGTTTATTGACACTTCTGGCACCAAATATTTTTCATAGTTAAGAGTTGCACTAAAATAGGATCCAATGTTTTAGTCTTTTTTTCAGAAATATTTAAAACTGTGCAAGAAAAATTGGATACTAAATATTGTATTAACGGTAGGTGTATTGATTAAGTAGAATTTAAATCTGATTTGAAGTATCACAAAGCATTCCATTTCACAGTTGAAACTATTAAATTTTTTTTATTACATCATTATTGCACTTTTTAAGAAAATGTTATTGTAGACAACATTTTTTTTTTCCCCTATGGGGCTGCGAAATGATATTTTACCATTGCAGACTTAGTACATTCTACAGGAGCTGGTATCACTTTTTAGTGCAGCTCTAAAAAGTTTGATTAATTGCCACAATGTAATTTTGTGACCCCCAGTTTCCTTCCCAGAGGGAGGCACCTCAGTTCTGACGATGCAAAATCGTACAAGGAATTTAATTTTGCCAAGAGCACCCAAGTTGTATAGCGCATATTTAAATGTAACAAGAATTTTAAACTTATAAAAATTAAAATAAAGAAAAAACTTATTTTTTTATTTAAACTATTGGATATTTCTAAAATTATTTTAAGTTAAATTCAAAATTGTATTAAATTCATATATTATATGAAAAAAGTTTGTCAGTGTAAAATATAAAGGAATTATCTAGTATAATGTTAATTTTTTTACCTCAAACAGTGTTTCTCAAACTGGGATGTGCCCCCTAGTGGGGCATGAGCATATTGAAAAATTGAAAATAAAAAATTATTTAAAATAATTATTAATTTACGGGAAGGAAGCAAAACAAAACATATTCTGAACTATGAAAACTAACTCAAAACATTTATTACTTAAAAGTAACATATGCAAAATTTAATACTTATATTGATAATTTGTACAGTATATAAATAAAGTTTTATTGTAGCTTTAACATAAAAGTACATTGTTATTGTATTCAATACATTGTCATTATGTGGGGGGGGGGTTATGATTTAAAATTGGCTCGCTATTATTGAAAGTTTGAGAAGCACTGCTCTAAAACATTTATAAAGCAAGTCAAATATAAAATTTGATTATTCTCAAATACAAAATTAAAAGACAAACTTTGGGAAATATTCAGATGCTAATACTTATATTCAAAATCAAGTACTAATTTTTAGAAGTATTTCTTAGTACCTAATGTTTTTCTTTCTAAAAAATTAGGAGATTTTAAATGTTTGAAAATTTGCTTCACGTCCTATTTTTTAAAACTTATACTACTATTAAAATTTTTGTGTAATGAATGTGATTTTATAATTTAATGAAAGAAAAAAAAAAGGAATTGAATGTATTATATTGATAATACAATAGAGTATTACTTTAAATAATTGTTCCTACTCTATTAATTACTTCAATTAATATTTCAAAGATAAAGATTAAATTTCTGACTAATCTCTTTACTGTTTTTTGACTCAGATAGAAAATGGTATGTGAAAATATCAATTATATAAATTTGTAAAGTTAATAAATATATATTTATTTATAATTAATAAGGAAGGAATCCTTTTCATTACAAGAAGTATGTTTAAAAGCAGTAAAAGAGCCAAGTAGCAAAGGGAGAAAAGGAAAATAAGGGATTCATGTCCATTGTCAATAATATGTGCATGTGTTTGTGAAAAAAATTTGTATATATGTGTTAAAATACAAAAATTGAGAATTTGGAATAGATTGGCTTTGCTGAAAATTTGCATGAAGTCATGACTCTAACCTATAATGAAATCCCCTTAGTTAAAAATATTGAATTAAATGAACTTTGAAGAGTCCCACCTATCTACCCATGGTACTTTGGAACAAGATCATGTTTATCTCACTGACTCAATACTCCTAGAAAACAGTAGATACTTTCTCACGCTTTTTGAACTCTTTATGTTCATACAGAGCGGGAGGTTCTTTACTTTCATTGGTGTGCCAAAGCAAATCAGGCCTCTCCTGCTCATATAATTAAACACGTGCATTTCACTGTTCTTGAGATTCTAAAAGGCTCTATTTTATCTTTAGACTTATTGGAAATCTGGTTTCATGTAGATGGTGTAATGAAGCTATACCGTCTGGGATTAAAAAACAACAAAATTTGGAAATACTTCAATTTTTACAATCAGTTTTGAAGTACTATTGTGTTGACTGATTAACTATTAATTAATTCAGTGATTCTGTACAGAAATAATTTCATATTCTGTCATGAGAAACCTATCCTGTTTACAATGCTTTGTGAGAAAAACCTGTTTTTCATCAGTTATATAAAATATAACCCTATTTCGACTAAGTGATGATGTTTAATATATTTTATTTTTCTTCTCATATCAAACTGTATATAGATTTTTTTTAAAATATATATATATATTTTGAAGGATAAAAAATAAGAATATAAATTATTCAAGATACTTCATTTCATCTAATTTTACTGAAAAGAATGAATTTTAAACAGTATAACTATTATGCAGTGGACAGTTTATATGTGATGAGAAAAAGTTCAAAACATAGGCAAAATATTGTGTTATATAACGTGTTTATCTTTCACCAGTTATAATTTTAGGTTTAAAAAATTATGTAGGGATTTTTTATTATCTTCAAGATTATTTTTTAATGTAAAAAGCATTCAACTTTAACTGAAATAAGTTATTTTGTAATGTATACAATAAGTTTTTTTTTAATATATAGTGTTCATAAGTCTCTCTCGAACTTGATCATTATAAGATTTTGCTGAGTTAAAATTAATAACTCAACACTTAAATAATCATTGGAGATTTAGAACAAGAAAACTGTGCTCAATTTTAAAGTGCTTTAATTGAAATAATTAATTATGAGCACACTTGTGGTAAAAGAAACTTTTTTTTTTAAAAAAAGGCCATTTTGCTAGGTTTTGTTAAGGTGACGTGGTACCAGATTCACATTTTTCAATGCCATGATGAGAATTGTTATGTCGCCCATCCGGTATAGTGGTTAGCAACGCTGACTGCTGTGCCGTTGGGATGAATTCGAATCCCGTAGAAGGTATGGATGTTTGTAAATGTGTCTTTGCTGCACTATACATGCATCACTCTATAGCAGTGATTCCCAAAGTGGTCTATATGGACCCCCAGGGGTCCACGTCAGCGAAAAAATAATTTGGGGGTTCATGAGGTGATCATAGCCCAAACCAGATCGTACCTTTAATTTTAAAAGAAAATTTAATCAAGTGTGAACCAGATTTACCTATTTAACAGCTTTATTTACTAAATTTACTGGGATTAATTTGCAGTTACAAGGTGATAGCATAAATTTTATTAAAAAAGGACCATCATTTCAGTGTTTCTTACCAGAAATAAAACTAAAAGAATATAAAACTCGCTATTGCGAATTTTAACACTTTCTCAGTTTGTAACAGACAGTCTGTCAGAAAAAAGACGTTTTAGCATATGTTCAACATTCAAGTGCCATTTATTCAAGTTTTGAAACTAGGTTTGAGAATGGTTTGACTATGGTAATGTCATAGTAGGGGTATAACGAATTAATGTTGTCACATTAAAAAAATGTCTGATTCCGAAAGGAGCTGATTTTAATAGCCCTGAATATTTTAGTAAAGTTTAGTAACGAATACCAGCAATTTTAGCTTTAAAAAGATATGCCTGTTATTTATCCCAAATTATGGAACAACTCAAGAAAGTTTTTAATTGCTTTTCCCAGAGAGGAGAAGTTTGAACGTGTTTCTCAGTCTCCAAAATAAAAACAGAAAGAAAAAAAGAAAGATTGAATACTACCAACCAAAGAAATTTAAGGTTCAATCTGTAAAGATTAAAGCCAAATGTTGAAAATTTGTTATTTTATGCAACACAATTATTTCATTTATTAATTAAATTTTAATTTAATTAATTCACATGTGTTTCTTGCGTTTTATAAACACTACTTAACTACAGTTAGAAACACAAAACTTTAAATGTAAGTATGCTATACCACAGCTATATATTTAAACATTTAAGTTGATAAGTTGGCAAAAATTTAATTATTAGGGAAGTAGGGGTCTACACAAAACCAAAAAACAGTGCAAGGGGTCTATGAGACAGAAAAGTTTGGGAACCTCTGCTCTATAGCAACGGTCGTCAAACTTTTTGACCTCACGGACCAGTAAATTCATAATTTAAATCCTGCGGACCACTAATAAGATTTTTTATATGTTAAATATATTTATAAAAAAAATTGTGATATAAGAACACATAAAATGTGCCTGGTTAATAAAATGAAACTATTTATTGTAACCAAATTATATGAAAGCTTTATTAATAAACCTTAATAAAATAAATAAAACTGCAAAAACAAAACAATTAAAAAATGGTTTAAATATATCAAACTTTTAGTATTATACATTCCTAGTGGGATGGATGTTCATTGCTTAATTGAAATAAGTTTATGGATATTTGGATTCAATGTTGTTATTGCAAGACGCGGAGAACTGCGTTTATTTCAAGCCAAGATGAAAAGGCCTTTTCACATAGATAAGTTGAAGAATCAGAATTTTCATCGCCTGTTCACTAAAAGGGTATTCAGGATAAGCTAAAACTGAGTTCTTGAGAAGGATGAATGAAATTGAAATTTGAGAGTTTCGTCGGACGATAGATCGATGAAGTTTTCCTTTAGATGCATGCTTAAATTATTATCCTGAATTTTCGCTGCACACGGATCTATTATCCATTTAACAATGCAGCTACAACAGTACGACTTATTTACCATGGCGTTATTCTATGTAGTAGCGTTTTTATAACTTTTTACGTATTGTTATGAATTAAATTATGTTTCAGTGCAACTTAAAACATAACGTGATGAGTATGTATATTCCACATTTTTCTGGAGACCAGTGAAATTTTATCGCGGATCCCTAGTGATCCACGGACTACCACTTTGGCGACTTCTGCTCTATAGCATGGGGGTATTCTAAGGTAGCCATCGAGCTTCAAGTCCTCTCATGAGGTTGGTGGAAGGGGAAGAGAGGTGGGAGGCTCCCCCCTTGGGGGTATTCTCCCTCAAAACTGAGGTGGTACCGAGCGAAAATCGTTCTGTCACCTGTATGGTGCTCAAGGTTACGGCCAGCGTCAGGCGTACACTAGCCCCTTGCCATGATGAATTTCATGGACCTGGATCTGATGTAGTCGATATCAGGTGGCATAAGAAACAACAACAGAATTGCTATTGTTAGAGTCGTCTTAAGACTTCTTGAGGCCTTGTGCAACCTACGCAAAAGTAGGCCCGAACTAGGACGCATAGAAGTTCACAGTACATAGCATGCGTTGTCAAATACTCGTACAAACAATAACCAGAAACAAATGTATGACTTCAGTCCGCACAAACCAACTCGACCGACTACCGCCTTTTGACTGAATGAGTATTGACGGTGTATGGTGGTAGGCCTACATATGGACGACGGTCGTCACATGTAGCCATTTAACATATCGTCCTAAATCACCACTTTTTCGGAGAATTCAACTGGAAGTAACATTTGACCGTTGAAACTATTCGAATCATGATCTTATTAAGGATGAGTCGAGAACGAGACAAAGCATCCATTGTGGCCCGGGCCCATGCCGTAAGACGTCCCTGGTTATTGTATTATACCTCACTTTAAATTTAACTGTGTTTAAAAATAATTTTAAACTCTACGCAACATTTATTTTTAAAAACATTTAACTTTTTACATATTTTTAAAATACTAAAGTATTTTTGAATATCAAGATTATCACCATATTTTCTCCAAAATTACCATAGTATCATACTCAAAATTGGACGTGGAATTTTTTTCAGTATCGATACAAGGTTTTGTTCTGAATTTCTGTAGGCCTCAATATCCGAGTTGTCATGAGGCGAATTCGTGGCTGGCGTTATTTCTATTAAGTCCTGGGTTCGAGTCTTGATGCCACTAAAACCCTATCGTATAGATGTGTTGATGTACGTTAAATCTCTCGAGGATCAAAATTCTCATGTTGGTATGTTGTGGAAGTTTAGAGAGGGAGGGGCCAGCTATGGTATCATCTTCATCACTTGGCTCAAAATTATGAGCTCCATCGCCAGTAGGTCTCGTATTTGCTTCTTTTCATGACTTTAATCAATAAATGATTCAGAAGTTCTCTGAAATATTTACAAATTTCAACTGTATTGCGTTATTAAAAAGTTATAACAATATTTAGAGACCTTTAATTCCTTGCATAGTTATACTATATACGTATTATTTAGAATCTCCCTCCTAAAAAATATCTTGATTTCCATCTCATTATTCAAAAACCAAATAATCAAAAATTAATTTAAAAGAAAAGTTAAGAAGTTTTAAAAAGAAAATAATTATCTAAGATTAAGAAAAACTAAAATCAAGTTTCCATTCTTTAAAAAACTTAATTTGTAGTACTTATTTACAGATATGACATTTATATAAAATATTATTGTGGATTTTAATGTTTTCTTGTAGAATTTTTTGTAGAAAATATGAGCTAAAAAATGTATGAGATATAAATGTGAAATCAGTTAAGAATATAGAAATATACCACAGAGTTATCACACTTTTCTCTCTCAGCTGAAAATGTTTCATTTTATACTTTATAAAAATAATTACAGGATTCTAATGTTAAATTTTATGATCAGTTTTTTGCTGTGTATGCCCCCCTGATATACAAATATTCACAAAAGAATACATATGTGGATTCAAATATTAATTAAAAATTATAAGCTTTTCTTTGTAGTTTGAAGACATAAATGTAAAAATATAGGGCGAGACTGATACTTCCTCTAATCCAAACTAGCAGTGATAGGAGTAAAAGTACTTAATAATTGGCCCGAGGAGGAAATCCTTTTCAGCTAAGTTGTCTAAGGGCCAAAATGAAAATAACACGAACCCGCGCTGATACAGTGCAAATCAAATGCTTAAAACCCGCCCCCAAACGCAACTTAGATCAATAACTTCCGCTGTAAATATATAATATAAATAGAATTTACATATGAAAAAATAATTTAAGAGAAAGTGCTCATCCTTACTAATATTATAAACGTGAAAGTTTGTGTGGATGTTTGGTACTTCTTCGCGCAAAAACAACTGAATAGATTTTAATGAAACTTTACAATATAGCTTATACATCAGAATAACACATAGGCTATAATTTATAAAGATATTGTGTGAAGTGTCCAAAATATAACGATAATTGTCAAGTAAGTAGGAAAAAATTCTGCCATCTGCAAAAAAAGCCCGCGACAGCATATATCTATCTTTTATGTGTGAAGCAAAACTTTGCATTTTGTTTTGTCTGCGCCAGGAACTGCGAAAGCTTGAACAGGCGGAGTGTGAGGCTGTGATTACAATTTTAACATTAAAATAAATACAACAAAATGTAATATTAACGTATTTACACTTTCAGATATAAATTATTTATACTATTTTTAAGCGTTTATTACACAAAATTTGTAACAATGTGTTACTTTTGCTGTGCAGAGATCAGCTTAGGAAGGTGTTTTCAAAAATCAAGCCACAAAAAAAAAAAAGAATTACGGGGAGTTATAGATTTTTTATAAAAAAAAAAAATGCTTTTTATCAGTTATTATAGATCTACAGACTTAATATTTAACAAACAGTGGTTTTTTTTATTCAGCTGAGATATAGTATATATATATATGCAAAAAGCTTTTTTTTTTTTAATTTGCAATTCACGTAAAATTAACTCATTAAAAAATTCTTTATCCTTCAATCTGTATTGTTTAATTTTTCAATTCACCCATGCGAAGAACGGGTATAACAGCTAGTAATAAATAAATGGTTAATTTACAATTGGTATATATATAGTTTTATTTCGTTTTTTTACAATTTTTTCGCAGTATGTTTTTGGGCAGAGCTTAACTTTGAAGTTATGAGATTATATTATATTAGTGTTTCTATTTTAATATATAAAGTTTTTTTTGTATGAATGGATGGAATATGAGCCAGTAAGAATAAAACACATGCAATAACAATCTGTGGTGAGTACATGCCCCTTAGTAAGCAGTTGCATCTTTGTGGCATGGACCTTGGCTTCGAGAGGGCCTCGACTTGACGATTAAAATTTTCAAATGTCATTCTCGGACACACTCTCCGAAAAAATGGGAATTTTCGAACTATATGCCAACTGGCAACAGTGACAAGGCTGTATTATTATGGTATGACCGTCTAGGTCTAGTCGGTTTGTGCCCGAATAAGTGAATCATACACATTTATTTGTTATGGGTTGCCGTTTGTAACAATGTATGCTATACTTAAAAGGGTCGCGGGTATGACCTACTTTTACACAGGAGCTTCAAGAAGTCTTAAGAGAGACGTCCCTACTAGTAAGTCAAATGTCATCAAACGATACGACTGTTTTGGTAATTTGATTTTCATTATCATACTCTTTTTTTGATATTTATTCTAGTATCAACCAATTGTTTTTCTGTTGCTTTTGAAGAAGTCGATGTATTGGATCTTGTAGCATTACATCCAAAGGCGTATTCATGTAGACCAGGGGTGGCCAACCTTTTTGGGAAGAGTGCCACTATCTGTTAAAAAAAATTATGCGTGCCACTTCCAATTTTTCCAAATATTAAACAAAAAAAAGTGGAAATTTTTTTTTACTTATTAGCTTTTTATTGGATTTTCACGCAAATAGCACATTTTTTAATGCAAGTCTATATAGTGGTAACTTAAAAATAATATAATAAAAAAGACAAATATATACTGCTTAGGTTCCATTGTTAATAAACTTTTTACAGGTTCAATCAGTTAAGGTAGGCATAAAATAAAAATAAGTAATTTAAATTATTTTATTCTAAATAATTATTAAACCGTCAGTATACTTAATGTGAATTTTGAAGTTGTGCTTTTTTGCCCCAATCATATATATTAGGATTAGCTCTTGAAGATGCTAACAAAATTAAGTTTTTCGGGCATATCAGCTAGTTTTGAGAGATATTTTGTTTTTATGTTCATAATAGAAAATATTTATTTACCAACATGCTAATCCAAATTTTGAGGGGTGTTTTTTTTTTTGTCTGGAATAACCGCATTTCAATAAAATTGCGGAAAAATTTGTATTTATTATTGTTTTGTGAAATTTTCAATAAATCTATTACAACTCCGCCGTGCCACGGGTTGGCCACCCCTGATGTAGACTATCAAGAAATCCTAAATATCATCTACCAAAAATCATACTCGCGTATTGATATCAAATAGCTCAAAATTGGAATTGGAATGCTTGGCTATCTGACGGAGCTGCTGAATTTATAAGATTGCCACGCACACTTATCACGAATAATTTTCTTCTCACGAGAAAAACCAAACTTTTTGTATTTAACACAACAGTTACTTTAGAGTTTTGGCATGTGTATGTGTGTGTTTCACACGTCTTATTTTGATTCGATTTTAATTCACGCCGCTCTTTGAAGCAACACGAGGGCTGTTGGCGACGGACTTTGTAATTTTATATTGTGATCAAGTGACAAGGACGACACCTGACTTGGCACCCACCCTCTCCAAACTTCCCGCACCATGCAAGCAATGATGTATATAGGAGATTAATATAATTCCACTGTAAGTGCTAAACATATTTTATTGACCGCAGTGTTTAACCTATTTTAAATTTCGCTTCTTTGTTTTAAATCCTTCCATACAACAAAGCTTTAGCTTTTACATCGACATTTTCGTTTTGATATTTGACCCTTATTAAATAACAAGGATTCATTAAAGACTATTAATTATACGAATATGAAGATTAAAATCATAACATGGAAAAGAAAATAAGGGACAAATTAGGATAAGTAGTACTCTAGATATAAAGATTTAGTGGGGGATGCAAGATTTTATTATTATTGAACATATTTTCTGGCTTCTTAGTATTTATGCACAACACAAGGCCCGCTAACCGTAGTCAATATACATCGGTAATTTTTAAGCCACACTCGAATAACGAGGTGGACACCTGAGCTGGCACTTTGACCCTCTCCACGCGAACTTGAAGACTTTAACCAATAGATCGTGTATCACTTCCTCTACACGACAGGTCTTCAGTGGTAACAGGGCTCGAATGAAGATTCATTCACTCAATTTGATTTAACCGAGCGATCATAGTCACGAACTCGTTAGTTCGAATTCTGATGCGAGGAGAGATCCAGCTTGTAGAGGGGCTGATGTACTGTTGTGACTCATGGTTTTTGTGTTCGGAAAGTGGAGTGCCAGCTCGAGTGTCGTTCAAAATTATGTGGTTTGTCACCGACAGCCTTAGTGTTGTTTTAGAAAACTGCGTTAATAAAAATCGAACCAGCTTGATTGTGGAGAAATAAAAACTAATATACATTTCATTTTTTTTAAAAAAATGGAATTAATTAAAAGTATTTTTTCCCCGCGAGATGCTTCTTTAGTATCGAAAATTGAATCAGAGAGAAAAACAAAGCGTTATGTAACAAATTTCATGCATAAATATATGGAAATAACCCTCAAAATTTTGCAAAACGGTAAATGTATGGGAAAATTAAATAGAAAATTCCAAAATGCATACAAATAAACAATTTGTCCGTAAATAATTGAAAAGGACACACATAACCAGTGATGCAACATATATCTAATAAGATACAAGTTTTGAAACATGAACACATAATATTGTTTAAAATATAAATCACACATTATTTGTTTGCATTAAGAATATTTCTTTTGCTGAGGAGCAGACTATTTTTCAAGTTTTTTTTTAGCGAAAATTTAATTCAATCGTATAAAACGTGTTCCACACATTTCTTGTACTGTGAGGTGTGTTTCTGTAATCCTTGTAAAGCATAATAATTGTCTCAATGAACTTTAAGAAAACTTAATTCGAATGTTTTGGATATTTGAATATAACACAATTTCTCTAAAAACAATTTTTTTTTCTTTGTGCTGTTATTTTCACTTTTTGGATAATTGAAGAACCAGTCTTTTCCATTAGTGACAAAACTTTTAAAGTGATCCTCAAAATTAATAATTTTACGGAATATTATTTCTTCATTGTTACTTAGTATAGAAGAGCATAAAAAAATTTGAAATTCGATGGCTGCTTCTCCGTTTTGAGTATAGCCTTCTTTTATATGCAATTGATTATTGTATGGAAAATTTTCAATCTGTAGAGTATCTGTGTCTCTTGATAATTCTGTGTCCCTGTTGATAATTTTCTTCCCTTTTTGATTTGACAGACCTGAGATGACATTTAATCCAGATGCAACTTTCTGCAATTCCCTCAAACTTGGAAGAACAATATTTCTTTTATTCTGTGTATAGAAATAGTATTTGGTAGATTTAATAAACATACTGAAAACTAAAGTAATAAACTTTGCTGCCTCAAAATTTGGTTCATTATAGTTAGGAATATAATTTCCGAAGATTTAATAGTCATTCACATGTTGAAGAATAAAATTAATGAACAATTTACTTCTAGGACGTTTACCGTTTTTATAATATTTAGTAATTCACTGAAATATATTAATCTGAAAGGATTATATATTAAGAATTTTTTCAGTAGAAGATATGCTTAATTTACACGACTATCGAATACAACAGTAGGAAGGATTTCGTTTCAATGATTTTAAAACTGTCTGATGAACAATTTTCACAATTAATAAAATAAGGGTTTGTAGTGATGCGCAAATAAACAATAATAGTTTTTAACACGCTTTTATAAGTTTCCCTTGTATGTAATGGAATCTTTGAACTCGATTTTTAACCTACTTTAAAAGGTCAAATTAATTCGAAATTTTGCACACTTGTCAAGAACCGATGACAATACAATAATTTCGTAATTTTGTTCCGTTGTCCTAATTAGGATTATTAGGAATACGATTTATAGATTTGGCGACTAAATTCGTATACCACTTCTCCAGATTTGGCGACTTATTGCATAAACCATTTTCAGATTTGGCGACTAATTCCATTTCCAGACTTGGTGACTGAAAGATTGAGGAGCAACCCTAAAACCGCGAATAGGCTTGCGGTCAATACAAATAAAAAAAAATAGTGTTCTTTATGTGAGAAAGGGTAGGTGGGTGGGTTAGCAATTTGTTTCCATAATATAAGTCTAGTTTTTCTGAAAATGGAAATAAAAAAAAAAGATTATTTCATGTAAAAAAAAAATTTATGTTCTGACTGCTAAATATTTTTTATTTTTGTAAAGCAATATATGTTTAGAAGTGATGTACGAATTAACATTATATCTATACGTTTAAAAGTTGATAAATGTATGTTCTAACTACTAAATATTTTTTTTTATTTTGATAAAGCAATACATTTGGAAGTAATGATACGAATCACCTTTAAACATTATAGAAATATGTTTAAAAGGTGATAATACGATTGACATTCAATAATTCTTCTTAACACACTTTAATTAGTTAGACCTGTATCTATAGAGACGGAATCTTTGAAATGTAACCATATGGGACTCATCCGAGGCTCGTAAACGGGGAGAATATATACCTTTCAGACTCGTTAATTAATATCCATTGAAGATCAAGACTATTTCTAGCAGCCACGTAATTCCAGCTTCAAATATCAAACTCGAGGACAACAAAGAATAAATGACTGTTTTAAAAACTAAAAAAGCTGGCTTTTATTGTAGATCGAGCTAAAAAATGAAAAATAAATTATAGTTTAAAAAAAGACTAAAAAACACGCTTTTGTAGTGAATCGAACTTAAAAGTAAAAAAATAATTCTTAATATAAGAATAAAATGATTAACGAGAAAATTAATGTCATTGTGGTAAAAGTGTGGGGTTGCTTTGCACTACATTTTTACACTAACTCGGCATTTCGGAATAGAACTGGTAAGAAATTAATAACAATTAATATAGAGCCCCCCATGCTTTTACCACAATGACATTAATTTTCTCGTTAATCATTTTATTCTTATATTAAGAATCATTTTTTTACTTTTATGTTCGATTCACTATAAAAGCGTGTTTTTTAGTTTTTTTTTAAAACTAATTTTTTTATTACTACCGGTATTCAAACTGTATTCCACGAGGCATATCTAGGGGTTCCACGAGTCAAAATAAAAAATCGAAAAAAAAAAATTATAAATATTTGTGCAAAATGGATTCACGTTTTCTATGGATTGGATTAAAAATCAATTTCAATAGAAATCAGGATTCATTACTGAGAGAGATATGACAGGATATCGAGCGATGGAACTATCAATATATTCTATGTTAAAATGCAGATATGAACGAGAAGAACTGGATTTTTAGTTAAAAATCTACACGGGTGAGTGAGTGTTATATTAACGTCGTACTATAAAACAACACGTGGGCTATTGGCGACGGACCTCGCAATTTTAAACCTCGGTCAAGTGGTAAGAACGATACCTAAGTTGGCACCCGCTCTCCAAACTACCACGCCATCGGGAAGACTTTGAACCTCGACAGATTTGACATGCATCAGAGCAACGTATTTAAGTGAAAAATATTAATTTCAACTTATATGGTAGCAAAAACAGAATTTAAAATTAAATTAAACGCAGAATATATATATATATAAAATGCGACTACAAATAATTTCAATAGACCTAAACTTCGACAGTTTGTGCAAAAAATGCAAGCACATATCGTAGTTATTAATTAAATAATATTAGAGTTAAAAAATTATATATATATATTAATGAGAGAGTAAAAAAAATTATATACTAACATTATATAAAAATTGCTTAAAAGCAAATACAATATTTTTCTTTAATTATCTTGACATAAAGTACGTATCACTCGTACATATGTTGATCTATTTTAAATATTATTTTAAGAGGTATTCTTCTAGAACAGGGATGGCGAACCTTATGGAGACGTGGGTCAAATTTTGTTCATATTTTTTTAGTACTCTTTTTACTCTTGAGTCCTAATGCCCATTTTCACCAGAGTTCAGTTTAAAAGTTTAAAACTGAGTATTCTTTAAAACTTAACATCTTTATAAAATTTAATCGGCTTATAACAGGTAAAAAGGAGCGTGGTGGGAGTCTCTTTTTACAAACACAACTGAACAAAACCTTACAAAAGTGTATTTTATAAAAAAAAGTGCTCTCTCTAAATACGGTTATTTGCTTTTGTTTGTGGATTTTTTTAACAAACAAATTGTTAATAAAATTATACACTTTATTTGATACTGTGAGCACACTCATGCTTTATTTCAAATACTACATACTTTCATATACATTTGTTGTCATTTGCGTAACTTAGGAACTGTAGTGATCAAACTGAACGTTATAGACAGCTTTAAAATTGCTTTTGTGTCAATGCAATTCTTGAAAAATATACAAATAGAATATTAATACACACTAATTAGAAAATCTAAATAAACCCGAGTAAACAAACAAGTGGTTGTCCAACAATCGTGGGTCAATTAAAAAGATTGCGTGGGTCAGTGTCTGACCCACGGGTCATAGGTTCGCCATCACTGTTCTAGAATGTGGAATGGTGTTCCCCAAAAACACTTCGTAATTCTAAGGGTTTGTGGTAAACCCGACCATGGGTCCTGAATAGAATATGGCAACCCCTTAGAATGCTTTTGAGAATCTGCCCTGGCAGAGTAACATCAGATGTAAACTCACTAAGCCGATGTGTTTGCACCGTAAATAAAGAATATAGAAATGAGAAATGTTTCTTTCACCATAGGTTCCATGACTGGAAAAAGTTAGAAGATCACTGGTTTATACATACTGATTACTTACAACTTAACTCTTGCTCGTTAACGTAGCTTTCACAATCATGTTTTAGAATATTATTTTAGGAAAAAGACATGGAATTTTCTCCCCACACGACTTATTTTGAATATTCAGAAATATTAATTTCATTTTTTTTTTCGTTGAATTATCCCAGACGCTCTTTGATTTTCTGATTCAAATACCTAGAAGAAAAGGGAAGATATGCGTTTTCTGATAAATATTTGATATATTTTCTGGCTATTTGTACAATAGTGTAAATCTCTTGTATTTATCATAACTTTTCAGACTGGAAAATGCTGATTGCTTACTGTATTATTGTTTGTATTTTTAAAAATTCCTTGGTATCTTCTTAATATGTATAAATATAATCTGATGTTCATCCTTTTTGGAAATAAAAAAGTAAAAGCGTAAGGTTTTCTTGGTCTATTTGATAAATAGTTTGGTATATACAACAGTAACAAGTTCATTATTGTGAAACATGTGCACCTTGGTTTAAACTGGCTGTTCGTTAAATTTTTATTTATTAACCTTTTTGTTAGTTAATTAAAATTTGTTCATGTTAAACAGTATATTATAGTGATGTTGGAATACATAATTTTTTTACACTGCTTTTAAAATTAAAAAGAATGAACGCGAAGCTAGTTAAAATAATTAAATTATTGTACCTGTTGCTTTCTGCATCCAATACAAAGAAATGGTGCTTAACTTGTACTTTTCAATTAAGAGATATTTTGTTGATTGCGATCAAAATAACATATGGGATCTTAAATGTTTAAAAATTAGTTTTGATTTAACACAGAATTTAATTCATTAAGGGAGGAAAATTACAAAGACTATGCATTGTGTACTCGAATCAACTCAAAGCTGATCGTCAATGTCACAAGTGTTTAAAATGGGGGAAAATGTGGTCACAAGTTAAAGTGCTTGATACCTTTCTTAATCTTTATTTCCTATCTGAAATTAATTGCTGAATGCTTGGAGATGGCATCTTGTCGCGAAAAATGTAGTTAAGATATAAAAATTTATTATTGCATTACGAGAAATAGAAAAGTATATATAATTGATGGAAACTGATGAATTGAACTGGCCAAAGTGATGGTCAACGTATTTCTTTTTCATTGAGAGTGGTAGTAAAGAAGTTAACGCACTACCGAAGCGGTAAACCTGGCATCTGAGTGACTTACTGATGGCTGGGAAAACGGAAAATTAGATCTTGATAAGTTCCTGCGCAAAGATTTTTGCTCAAGACTGATGGGGAAATTTGACTGAAAGAATCCCGAGGAGTGTGTAAAATGCTCTCCCTTCCCCCAATGGATAAGCGGGATTAGAAGGCCGCTGTTAATCAGAAGAAAAAAAAAGCTTTTGTGATATACATACAGTAAGACCCCGCTTAACGCTGTTTCGGCTTAGCACTCTTTTATTTCAACCCGGGGATTCCCCGAAATTGCTCGCAGCGCTACGGGGATTGCCCGAAATTGTAGGCTTCAAAATATGTACATAACATATCCGAAACAGTGTATTTGTGTGTCTTGTTTGGTGCGGTGCTGTACGGGCGCAATTTTTTCATTTGAAACATTTGTTGACATTATTGTAAGTATAAATTTAGATAATACTATAACGATTAATACAGTGACAAATATTATGATTTTTAGTTTTTATCATGGGTGATAATGAAAAACAAGAAAAGAAAGCAACCAGAAAAAGCATTTCACTGGAAACTAAAATGCAAGTGATTAGAATATTAGATTCTGGTGAACGTCAATCTCAAATTAGTGCTGCATTGAGTTTGGCAACTTCAACAAGATGCCTTCTTGACAAAAAGGCAGAAAATTGGGGAAACACAGAATCGATTGAATGATCTGACTGACTTAGAATTTTATTTGTTTATATATATATATATATTCGTTTATATTGTTTTTATTTCTGTAAGAAATAAAAATGTTTGGTTTTATTTTTATTAAAAAAATAATTATTAAATTTAATACATAACCAATTTTCTAACCATCTTCCCCTAACCCCATTATTTACATGTTAAGATAGCCTCGTTTAGCGCTGTTTCGCATTAGGCTCTACTTTGATGGAACGTATCCCCCGCGTTAAGCGGGGTCTTACTGTATTCGTCTGATTGTTATATTCTATAAAAATATTAGAGGACAGCTTAAAGCAGGGGTGGGCAGACTTTTCTAGAGTACACAGGCTGCTTCTAATTTTTTCAAGGTGTTGTGGTCCACCCAGTGACGTAGGTGTAGTGAGCTAAAAGAAAGTAGTATACAATACAGTCGGACCTCCATTTAACGAGCCTCTATTTTACGAACTTTTTCCTGGAACCAAGTGCATTTTCTATTCAACGAAATTTTCTCTTATGATTCGATTTTTTTCCTCATTGTTTTAAAGTACCATATTTACTCAAATGTAAGCAGCAATTTTTTTCCAATGTTAATGCTACTTAAAATCGGGGATGGCTTAGAATCGAAGGGGGGGGGGATTTTTTTGGATGGGGTATTTAGAGTAATCACAGCTTCATGCGTGTATTTAAAGTTTATAATACTGATAAAATAACCAATTATTCACTTCTTAGTAGTTTTCCTTTGAATTCTTTTAAATTAAATTTCGTAAAACGGGATATTGATAAACCATTTTAGACTATTTTCACGAAATTTTTTCGAGAATTCTGGGTGCTGTTTAGAATCGATGGTGGCTTAATTCGAATAAATACTTTATATTTCTAGACCTGGGATGGCAAACCTTTTTGAAACGTGGGTCAAATTTTGTTCATATTTTTTTTTTTTTTTTTCAATACTACCTCGTGAGTCACTAATGCCCATTTACACCAGAGTAAGTTTAAAAATTTTTAACTGAGTGTCTTTAAAACTAAACATCTTTAAAATTCAGTGGGCTAAACTGGTGAAAATAGGTGTGGTTTGACGATTTAAAATTTTTTAGTGTTGTTAAAAGGTCCTAAGTGTTTGGTGAAAATGACAATAAGTTTTTAAGTGAACAAGGAGTAATGCGAAAATTACATACAATATATATAATGAAATACTATTTATTAGTATATATATACTTAATATGTATAAAACAAAATTGATTACAAAGTATTTAATGAGAAATCTGTTGCTGTTTATTTTCAGATAGTTTTTTTAATATTAGGTTCATATTTCGCATTTATTAGTTTAACGCATTTCGTGATTAATTCCCTGTCAAGTCTATTTCTATTAAAAGATTTTACAAAGTTCATTGAAGATAACTTTTCACACGAATATGTGAACCCAAACAATGTCCTGAATATTGGCATTCAATTTCCTCTAAGAATTGTGCAAATAACCGTTTATAAAGATCTTTTGCTTTTATAAAGTTGATTATTTTTATTAAAACTGACATTACACTGGTAAATGCCTTTAAACAATGCTTCACACATACAACTTGTTGGTGTATTATACAATAAAATTCAATCAGACAAGGTTAAATATTTTACATTAGATACTAAATAAATCCAATGTTTTTCCCTACCATGCCAGGCGCACCGTCTGTTGTTACAGAAACTATTTTCTGAAGGTCAATATCCATTTCTTTAAATGCAATATCAAATTCTGTAAAAATATCAAGATTGGTACACCTTCCTTTCAACGTTATTAGTTTTATTAACTCTTTTTCATTATTTTCCATACTTATACCGAGCAAAAACTGCTAATAGTGCATAGCCATTTACATCATTAATTTCATCTAAAGCAATTGAATACATTTCTGCAAAATTTAAGTCGTTATTTATTTCCGAAAAAAATTTTTTTTTTCTAATTCTATTACTCGATCTTTAATTTTATTGCGACTTATAGGTAACTCCTTTATACGCTTTATAATAAATTCCTTTTCTGTAAAATCAGCAAACAATGTAGAACTACATTCTAAAAACCCTTTTTTTTTTTACAAATTCTCCTTCTGAGGGAGGTTTCCCGGGTCGAGCAATGCAATGGTCAACTTGGAAGCTAGCGGCTGTAATGTTATTTTTTGGAACCAAAAACTTTTTAAAACACTGCTTTTAGAAAAATTCTCTTTTTTCTTTTGTAAAAAATACGTTTTTCTTTCTTCATCTGTTGACATGCCCAGATTAAAATGCAACGTTTCAAAATGTTGTTTTACATTATATATACGTAAAGTCACTTTTTCATTACAAACTACACATATAACCATTTTTTTCCTTTCAATCACACCATATTTATCAAACCATTCAACTTGATATGGCCTGGAACTTGCATAGCTGGTTTTCAGTTTTTTAACCACCAACATAATACAGGGCTACAATTAAATGGTACTGACTGGTATAGGCACGACTTAAATTGAGAGCCTAAAATGGCTAGTATCGAGAATAACAGACATACGCATGGAAGTCTTTTCCTACAAACATAACTGAACATAACCTTACAAAAGTGCATTTTATGCGAAGAAAGTGCTTTAAATATGGGTTTTTTGCTTTGGTTTGTTGATTTTTTTTTTCATCAAACAAAATTTGAGTAAAATTATACACTATTCGATATTTTGTAAACACGTTTGCTTTATTTCAAATACTATACATAGTTTCATGTACATTTGTTGTCATTTGCATAACTTTGAACCTGTATTGATCAAACTGAAGGTTATAGACAGTATTTAAATTGCTTTTGTGTCAATACAATGCTTGAAAAAATATAAATAATCCACTTAAATTAGAAAATATAAATAAACTCGCGTAAGCAAACAAGTGGTTGCCTAGAAATCGTGGGTCAGTAAAAAAGCTTGCGTGGGTCAGTGTCTGACCCACGGGTCATAGGTTCGCCATCACTGTTCTAGACCTTTATATCATGGAATGATTATTAGGTCTTAGTGAAAGCGGTCACCACAAAAGGTCTTGGCGGTCCACCGATCAATCGCGTTCTCGACTTAATGTCCACCCTTACACGTGTTCGTATTTGGAGCAATTTTTCTTTCAAACAACCCTTTTGGGAGCGATTTTTGCCCAGTTGCCATAGCAACGACTTGGAAAAACCTTTTCCCAGTGAGATGAAAGAATTGCTCAAAATTTCAGCCAATGAGGTTCTACGGCTCCCTACGTCATAAACAAAATGGCAGCCTCGGTTTTGTCAAACGTATCAAAAAGAGTGTAAAATATTTTAATGGCGCTAAATCTTTTAAACAGAATGGCGCTCCATTTCTGTTGACAACCATCAACAAAAGCACGAGCCGAATGAAAGAAATAATATTGTGGATGCTCGTTTTCCGAAGCAGAAAAATCGGTGAGTAATTTTTTAATGCGAAGATTGGACGCGGCTGACATCAGAGCGTATCGTTCTGTTTACGGCAACCCTTCACCCTCACAGCTGTTTGAAACGGTTGTCCTAAAGAGACTCGAGTTGTTCCGAGACATGCGTATGTGATAAGACCTTTAGACTGTAGCTTTTGTCGTCTTGCCGTGATTGAGATAAGGCTGCGGTAGTCTAGTGGTCAAGGTAACTGACTCGTGGCCGGTGTGTCATGAGCTCGACCCTAGTACCGCTGAAGACCCGCTGTGTAGGGGAACGATGCACGTTTTATCTGTCGAGAGCTCAAACGTCCTCCCGTTGGTGTGGTAGTTAGAAGAGGAGGTGCCAACTGAGGTGTCATCCCCGTCCCTTACCATGGTTCAAAATGTCGAGGTCCGACGCCAAAAAGTCATACGAGTAGCCGAACAGTTTAACCTTAATATTCACTCACTTGCCATAATTGAGATTGGTTTTTGCTTATGTTAAGATAGTTTTGGTATGAATATTAGAGTTCAAATGACTTTTTATAGAAGTGAAAACACTGAAAATTTCTAGTAATGTATTTGTCTATGAGAATTACTGATGGTTGCAGAGGAACGCTAGTATTATTAAATTGGGGGTGTGATGTTTAAGTGCCAGTCAATAAAGGGCTGTTATTGGTGTCAGGATATTTGGAAAAAAAGTTTGAGTATCAGTGCTTTCAGAAGTAGTAAAGAACTGGACATTGTGATTATAACTTAAATTATCCCTTTCTGACACATTTTTAAAATTCAACATACAATTTACTGTTTTCCAGTTGATATCCAGTTTTATTTTAATATTATAAATATAAAAATAAATATTTGATCATTTCTAATTATCCAAAAAATGTTTGACAATCTTTTTGAGGAAGAGAAACTATATTGTTCTTTTTTTACTGTTGAAGAAGAAGTAATTTATAAAATGGCATTTTATGAGGAAAAACAAATGTTTATATAGCTGACACACATTTTTATTTACGATGGCTATTGTTTTTCGTAAGAAATGAATAGGCTCTGTATAGAATGTTTACGCCAGTCGACAATATAGTATTGGTTGTTAATTCCAAATACTTTCAAAGAATTTTCATTGATATATTTTAATTTGCTTTATAATAAAGAATGAATAGATGATGTAAAAAAATATGACTATCTTCAAACCATTCGTCACTTTTCAAGCATTTAGCTTGCAGTTTTTCACATATTTTCTACATAAAAAATTTGGGGTTCGAGAAGTACAGCTTTATAGAATTGAATAAATTTTGAATAAAAATTTCATGTGAGATATTTTGTTGAGCAAAACTACTTTCTGAAGAGAATTCCAAAGGTTTTCTTTTTGATCAATGAATAAATACCATAGAAACTTTGCGATTTGTAATGAGCACCCTTTTCCCCCCTTCCAAACAAATGCAGTATGAGAAACACTGTTTGAGAAAGAGAAATGATGATTAAAGCATGTCAATCCTAATCAAGTTTCAAATTTGTTAAGAGTACATGTGGATTGGCTATTGACATATGTGTAATCTAAAGTGTAGGTGAAATTTCTCAATGCCATCTAATGATAAAACTAAAGGTATAAATAGTTTGGAAAGTGCCATTTTTTTCTGAAATGTATAAATTTACCAAATTATTTTGGATTGATTGATTATTTACTTCACACGCAGTAACTCGAAGGCTGAAATATTTTCATGTAACTCATGGAAGAAATTAAAAAGTCAAATAAACCACACTGTGTGTTAAATACTGAACTAATATTGTTTGTTTTTGAATATTGTTTTGTGTTGTAGCTCTTCAAAAAAAAAATCGCGTTTCAAGTAATTGTGAAAAATTTCAGTGTAATTAAAGATGTTTAAAATAATCAAATATCCTCATTCTTCAATTTCAAACTTTATTCAAAGCTTAAAATTAAGTTATATCTATTAACTCTGTACCGGTAGAATCTAATTTAGAATAGAGTAAATGTATTTTTTCTATTATGTGTGGTAGCAATACAATTGCTTCCAAAATTAATTTGATTCAAAAAGTAATTTTTCTTTTTTGATGAAGTAAGTAAAATTGCATGAAACTAATCTTTCTTTCATGTACATTAAATTATAGTTAATCTCAGTTGTGTTCTCACAAATTAAATTGAGTAGCTGATTCATAACTAAAAACTATTTTGTGGGAAAGTATCATGATCATCATGTTATTTCTTATTACTTAAATTTATCAGATATAATTATAACTGTACATAATTTATTACAATTGCTAAAATATTCAGTTTATCAAATTCAACTTTCTAACTTATAATATGGCACACACAGATTTAGTGTGATGAATCCTTAAAAAATGAATGCTTTTTTTCTTTTATTTGTGAAGTGAAACATAGAAAATGCTCCTGAAACAACTCTAAAAGTAATTGGTTCTGACTTAGTCTAAAACCTATTAAAAAAAAGGGAAATGTATTTTAGAAAATTTGCTTCAATAAGGTTTTAGTCTCAATCAATGTACTTTGTGACTTACTTTGTCATTCATATTACATTTATTGTATTTTTTCAGACTTTTGTATTAATAAGTATTTATGGTTTTCCTTTTGGAGTAGAAAGAGAGGCAGAACACACACATGCTTT
Source organism: Trichonephila inaurata madagascariensis (assembly GCA_019973955.1). Taxonomy (NCBI): domain Eukaryota; kingdom Metazoa; phylum Arthropoda; class Arachnida; order Araneae; family Nephilidae; genus Trichonephila; species Trichonephila inaurata. The sequence goes on from BMAV01010021.1 coordinate 534,210, forward strand.
TGTATTTGCCTTTAATTTTACTAACATATTTTAACATTTTACTTATATTTTAAAATTCTTTAAGAAAAACTGAACTTTGTTAATGAACATTCTTGATTTTTTTTTTTTTTATTTATTTATTTTTTTTTCATCAAAATGCACCTATTGAGTCATAATGTATTTAAATTCATTTTAACAATATTTGGCTACTATTGAAATCAAATATTCATCATTGAAAAGAATAGTTCTTATTTTTTTTCTGTATTTTTGTGATAGTAATTTGAATGATATACCAATATATTTAAGTAATTACTATGTGTTTTCTACTACTATGCTGCATCCATATTTCAAACTATCAATTAAACCTGTCATTGAGAACTGATGAAGCTATCACTTGTTTCTCATGTATTTACATATTTTAAATTTAAATACTCACAAAATGTATTCTCTGTTGCTTATATTCAAAATTTTAATTAAAATATTGCAATTAGTTGCTAAAAGTGAATGCTTTTAAATGTGTTGGAATTATTTTATCTTTATTTATTTTGTAATTGATAGCTTTCTCTATTCCTGTTGTTTGCAATAAGATTGAAACTCTTATGGCTTGGAAATGTAATATTTTAGAATTTGATATGATGATGAATAGATGATCAAATATAATAAAATATTTTGACATCTAATTGGAAAAACAAGTCATTATTTGCTTTAATTTCTTTGTCAATATTAAAATTATGTTTGTTTTCCAGGAAACAAAAAATAAAATTTTGGGGTAGTAATAATTTAATAGTATTTGCACAAAGTAAAATTTCTCTGCCCTAAGAAAGCATAACAACTCCATTTTTAACAATTGAAAATATGAATTACCCATGGAACATTGAAATAGTGGAAATATTTGTCTTAAGAGAGATGATTTTAGATATGCAAAGGCTCTGTTGAATCATTTATGTCAATGTTATTTTGAATTATCTGAAGTCTCACTTATATATATAGAATATATATATATATGTTTATCAAACAAAAAAATGTACCACTTATCCAACTCATACAAAACTAAAGTGTCGTTTTGTAAAAATCTGTATTTCATTTGAATTTTTAAATATTTCTGTTGTGTGTAAAAAAAATTCACTATTTTTATTGGAATTCTTTAAAATGTTGTGTTATTTTGTATAGACTCTTGAAGAAAAAGATCGAAAAAACAAAGAACAAAAAGAACTTCTGATGGAGCAACAAAGAAGACTCACACTTCGGCTAAATGAACTTGGCCGTTTTAATGTCATTACAACGCACAAAAAAAGAAAGATCAGTGAATGTAGTACTGGAACTTCTATGTGTACCAACTCATCTGCTTCAGAAACTGGTATGGGATTATTGTTATTATTGCTCACTTATATTATTGGAAGCAAAATTACAATCAATATGTACAATCTCAGAAAAAAATGGTATACATAACATTTTATGACTTCCTAAAAATGGAACTACTTATTATGGAATGTTTGAGGACTAAATTTAAAAAAATGTTAATTACTGCAGTACAATTCTTGAAGGAAAAAATATGTAAACAGATGTTATCTCTATTATGTTTGTTGGTTTCAGAATGTTCTTCAGAACATTTGCATCAGAAGCTTCGTTAAATTATTTTATTAAGCATGAGATGACAACGTCATCTCACAACAGCAACAACACAAGCAATGATATATAGTTACAATACACAGTTAACACAAGTACACATTCACAGTTATCATGACATCCCCCTTTAAGTTATTAATCACATAACAGTCATATTGAATTAAGATATTGGCTTACAAACACGGTTACTTCTTCTTTGTACATTACAATCTGACTCGTTAAGAGTTCTGTATATTTTGAGGATTTACAATTACTTCTGAATCAGAATTGAAAATACTTATGTCAGACTGATTTTTAACAAAATATGACCTAGGATGTAATTTATGCTTTGAAACTATTTTAGCCGGTTCCCAAGTTTTGTCTTTAAAATTTCGTATTCTGACATTATCTTCTGGCTCAAGTTCAAGTAATAGACGAGCAATTTTATTATAATGTATCTTTTCAACATTTTTCCTTTTTATTAACTTTTCTCGAATGTTATTAAATAATTCAGCATTTAACAATTTATTCGAGATTGGTAATTTTGTTTTTAATCTACGATTAAACATCATTTGAGCTGGAGATAGGTCGAGACCTGATATTGGAGTGTTTCTATACTCCATTAAACCTACTAAATAATCTCGTCTATCTTCCCTTGCCTTTTTCATGATGCTTTTAGAAATTCCTACTGCTTTTTCAACTATTCCATTACTTGGGGAGTAATGAGGACTAATGAATGCATAATTAAAATCCCAATCATTTGCAAACTTTTTATAAATATAACTATTAAATGGTATATTATCTGATACTACAATATTTGGAACACCAAATCTAGAGAAAATTGTTTTTTAAGTTTAATTATTACCTCATCTGCACTCTTATTTACAAGGTCAGCAATTTCAATCCATTTTGAATAGTCTATTACAACTAGATAACTTGTATTACCCAAATCCATTATATCTACTCCTATCTTTTTAAAGGGTCTGTTAGGGAACTGTATGAGGTTTTAATGGCTCTTTACTATTAGCTTTTTTAAATTTTTCACATATTACACATTGTGATACTAATGTTTCTATGTCAGAGTTCATCCCTGGCCAATACATTATTTCTCTAGCTCTTTTCTTGCATTTCTCTATCCCAAATTGAGCCTCATGAATTAGTTGTAGCATATCTTTTCTCAAACTATAAGGTACAATTAGTTTTTCATTGCTAAATAACAACCCTTCTTGAATATAAATGTTATTTTTAATTTTATAATAAGTTTTTACACTATTGTCTACATTTTTGTAAGATTTAGGCCAACCCTCTTTGATATATTTAACTATTTGTAATTCTGGTTTTAATTTAGTTTCTTTTTTAAATTATACACGTCTCTTTTCACTCATGGGTAAATGTTTTGAAATAGTATGCACAATATTTAGCATTTCAGGATCATTCCTTACAGTTTCACTAACAAGAAATGCTCGTGATAAAGTATCAGCGAGAAACATTAGATTACCTGGTACATAATTTATTTCAAAACCATACTTTAATAATTTTAAAATCATTCTTTGCATTCTAGAAGACATTTTATGCATAGGTTTCTTAACAATTGCCATTAAGGGCTTATGGTCACTCTGTACAACAACTTTACGTCCATATACAAAATTATGGTATTTCTCAAACGAGAAAACAATTGCCACTAATTTTTCTCAATCTGTGCATAATTTTTCTCACTGTTAGACTGCGTGAGACAAATGATACCGGTTGACCTTTTTGGATTAAACAGGATCCTAGCCCTTCTTTTGAACTATCACATTGTATTACTATTTCATCATTAACACTAAAAACTTTTTTAAAATTGAAGCTTTAGCTAACAATTCTTTAATGTTTACAAAGGACAATTCTTGTTCTTTTCCCCAATTAAATTCTACATTTTCATGAATGATTTCTCTTAATGGAGCAGTAACTTTAGATACATTGGGTATAAATTTGAAAGAAAATTCATCATGCCCAACAATCTCCTAACTTCAGTTTTTGATTTTGGTGTTGGCATCTCAACAATTGCTTTTATGTGATCTGGATCAGGTTTTATACCTGATTTAGATATAATTTGACCTACATATTTTACCTCAGACATCCTATATTGTAGTTTATCTGGATTAAACTTTATATTTAACAATTTGGCTCTTTCAAGAACTCTAGACATAATTGCATCATGTGAATCCTCATCACATCCTGCAACAATAATGTCATCAAAATAAATCTCTACTCCCTCAATATCTCCAAAAAGCTTTTGATTTCTCTTCTGAAATACTTCAGGTGCAGAAACTATAGCAAATGGCATTTTGTTGAATTTGTACCTTCCAAAAGGTGTATTAAATGTACAATTTTCAGAGCTAACTTCATCTAAAGGTACATGCCAAAAACCATCTTTCAAATCTACAACTGAAAATATTTTCTTGCCCTCTAATCTACTAATGATATCAACTGTACAAGGAATTTGATAATGTTCTCTTTTAATTACTTTGTTAAGATCTCTAGGGTCTAAACATAATCTTAAATTTCCATTGGGTTTTTCTACAATGACTAAACTGCATCCAATCAGTTGGCTTATTAACTTTTGACACTATTCCTTCTTTTTCTAATCTATCTAGAGTACTTTTTAATTTTGGCTGCAAAGCAAGAGGAACACGTCTTGGTGGGTGAATTACTGGTACAGCATTATCTTTTAAAGTAATGTGATATGGTTCATTTGGAAATTCCCCTACCCCAGTAAATACATCTTTATATTTCTTAATTAACTCATTTTTACTTATACTACATTCAATAGCATCAATTCTTTCAATAAGTTTTAATTCCTTACAACCTCTTAACCCTAATATTGGTTTGGATTTTACATTTACTACATAGAAAGGCAAAGGAACATTTTTGAGTTTATCAGTGGAGCAATTAATTATAAGGGAACCATTTGGCTTTAAATTAAAATTACCATATGTAGTAAGAGATATATTAGTTTTACTAAGTTTTGGATTAACTTTAAACATACTCAGAACATAGGGTAGCAAAATATTTACTTCAGCTCCAGTATCCAGTTTGAAATTTACATCAAAACACTTATGATTTACATCTAATGAAACATTTTTATACCAAGTTGTTTCACTTACCATTTTTACGTTCTTAAAATTAGAGTCTGTAATATTTTTCATTGCACATTTAGTTTCATTCTCATTCACAGAATCAATATAAACCAGTTCATTTTCATGAACGTTCATTTCATGAATGTTCTTTGTATTCTGGAAACATTTAGTAGCAAAATGGTTTTTCTTCTTGCACTTGGCACAAATTTTTCCGAACGCTGGACACTCTCGAGGCTTGTGTTTTCGTCCACACTTTTTGCAGTTGTACTGGGTTTTAGGCTTGCTCTGATTTTCCTTCACGAAGTTTATTATGGCTGTATCGTGCTTCATATTTCGGATTTGTTCCCGGCTCGCTTCAGCTGCCCGGACGATTTCAATCTCTTTTTCAACACTGAGGTTATTTTCTCGCAGGAGTCGTTCTTGTAACCCACTGTCTTTAATTCCCAAGACGATGCGGTCTCGAATCAATCTGTTTTCTTGCTCTGCAAACTCGCACGTGGATGCTAAAGTCTTTAGCTGAGTGACATATGTCTCAATTGCTTGGCCCTCCAGTTGGACACATGAAAAAAATTTATAACGCTCATAAACAACATTCTGTCGTGGTGAGCAATATTCTTCAAACTTTTGAAGAACTTCCGAAAAATTCGCTTTCGATTCTAACTTGAAGGTGTTGTATATTTCAAGTCCTTCACTGCCCAATAAGTTCAACAGGATTGCTATTTTTACTTTATCTGTTCGATCTTCTTTTTCTGTTGCCAGCAGATAATTCTCCAGTTCTAGCCTCCATTTTCGCCATTTTTCTTTCACATTTCCCAGCGAAAATTTCAGCGGAGCAGGGGGTCGGAAGGCTTCCATAGCTCACGTGAATATCTTTTCAATCCGATATAATCGCTAAAACTCCTGACACCATGTTATGTTTGTTGGTTTCAGAATGTTCTTCAGAACATTTGCATCAGAAGCTTCGTTAAATTATTTTATTAAGCATGAGATGACAACGTCATCTCACAACAGCAACAACACAAGCAATGATATATAGTTACAATACACAGTTAACACAAGTACACATTCACAGTTAAAGTTATCATGACAATCTCATTATAAAATTTATTTGACAGGATTTTTAAAAAGGTATTTTATATAGGTTTTAGGAATTATTTGCCTTAGTGTGTTAATACAGCATAGTTAACTGATTTTTAAAAATTTTTGTGGAAGGGAGGGAATATAAGTAACTGGTTGTGAGTGGGAAAAAGTATTTGTGAAAATTTCAAAGAAGTTGTGTGTTTCCTGAAATTGTAAGTTATAACTTTTGACAACATTTATCTAACTTTTCATAAATTATTGATGAGAAAGATATATTTTTATGGCGTTAAGTAACCCATTTCTTTCTTAATTTATTTATTCAGTGTTTTAAAATGAAGTATAATTGATAATATTGTATAAGTCGCTTTCCTTTTTAAAATAATTCAATTAACCCTCTAAGCGGTCTGCACGTAAAGTCTTGCCATTCTGGAGATGCTTCGAAAATGCCCCGCACGTAATTTTTACCGTCAGGTGGGTTTCTCAAAAGCGGTTGAGCCGTATTTTTAAAAATGCGGCTCGGCCACTTTTGGGAATCTTGCTTGAAGGCAGAAAAAGCATCTCTGTGGAATGACGGGATTTTACGTGCAGACCGCTTGGAGGGTTAAGAATCAATTACACAAAGGTTCCATATATATAATGCCTCCCCCACAACTTTAATCATAAAAAAAATAAATCAAGAAATATAACTTTATTTGTAAGTTCAAAAATTATATGTGAATTGAATTGTTATGCTTCATATAGTTTTCATGTATAAAAATAGTATTAAATATATAAGCCTAACTTCCAAACTAATTCATAAATCGAGATCTTGTACAATGATTATTATTCTTAATGTTTTTTTTTTTTTTTCAAATGTGGACTTAAAAGAATTAAAAAATAATATATTTATAAACAGGCATTAGATAAATTAAGAATTATATTGTTTGCAATCTTTTAAAAGAAAAGGGTTTTAGTTAAAGATTTTTTCTTCTTAGTTCTATTGCTGTAAATTGTTAACATAATCTTACAATTAAAAACTGAATTGAGAATTATGAAAATGGGACATAAAAAATTAATTTCTGAAAATAGGACTAAACAAATTTTCCTTAAGTCAGACTTTGCCTTTCTTTTTATGTATTTATTTAAGACAAAAAACAAACAAACATGTTAAACAAAATCATTTTATTTGTAAAGAAATACTTTATCAAGAATATTTAATTCCGTTGAGCAAATTTCTATGAGAATACTTTTTGATGTAAGCTGTCAATATTTTTTTACATAGTGTCAATTTTAGGTGATTATGCAAATATTTAAGTGATCTGAACTTTATACTTAGAATTTAGCTATTAAATAAGCCTAGATATATATTAAAAATAAATATGCTTACTTTTTTGCAAGTTTAGAAATTTCACTTTTTTAAAACTTTGATCGTATTATTAATTTATTAAATAGTTCCTGAAATCCTCACAAATTTAGACATATTTGTTTGAAACATGTTTTAGTGATGCTTAGTTTAGATTATAGTAAGGGTTTTTCTTTCCTATAGATGAAGTGGATATAATTGGTTATAACAGCAACCAAAGTGATACTGATGACCATAGCAGTATCCAGAGCCTGACTAGTGATGGTGGTGTAGTCATAAGCACTAAACGACGTCCTGTGGATGAGCAAACAACTATCTAACACTGCCAGGTGTGTCGTCCTCCGCTGATTAGCACAATAGACTGAGTCCAGATAGTTTTATTATAAAGAAAGGTCTATGACCTCTACCATATATATCTCATTGAGACCTATAGTTATGTGGGTGAAAATGCTGTTGACAAATAATTGTTATGGATTTGAGGCTTAAGATATACAGCGGATTTTTGCTGAAAATGAGATATCTAGATTGTATGGTGATGACTATTTTGCAATATGATTGCTGTTAATGTTTTAGGTGTTGCTTAAACAGGACGTAAAATATGTACTTTTATGTGAAACTTCATCTCATATATATGCACATCTCTTGCATACTTCATTGATATCTATCATAATATTATGTTAAGTAACTCTTTGATATGTACTCAAAACCCACCTAAGTGTATAAGTTATATGTTGTTAGTATTTTTAAGTGTCAAATAGATTTTATGGTTCATTTATAAAGATATAAGATATCTTTTGAAATTAATCATAAAAATCTATCACATGTTTTATGTCCTGTTTAAAAATACAAAGAGAAAAATATTTTTGCCATCTGGTCTTTAAATGCACTTTCTACCAAAGCATTGAAATATTGTAGGAATTTCTCATCCTACTGGTGCAATTATTGCAAATTTATTATATAAATAATAGTTCAGTATTCAGTCTTATACATTCCTTAATTGTATTTTAAAGAAAGTTAATTTTTAATGTATAGAGAAATACCATATTTATTTTAAATTAGTTTTATTCTAAAATATTTGGTATAATGTTGAATATCTTTTTTATATATTTAAAGTTTTTTCTTATTATATTCGGAATTATTAAGCAAAATTCACTTTCCTAGGAAAAAATTAAAAATTTCAGTATGTCAGGGTGATAATTAACTATAGTTATAAATATTTTTTATTTATATACAAGAAATAAACGTGTTAACTATATCAATTCCTGATGGTTTCATTAGACGCTTTTAGTATTAAAATTTCATCTATACTTCATTATATTATTTAATAAAGTTTTTTTACAGTAAATATATATAAACAAGAATTTTATAAAAAGATAACTTTTTTTCCCTTTAATTACTTGAATTTTTGTAGTTGCATATCTACTGAAAACTGAATTATCTGAAATATATATATATATAATCCTTTGTTAAACATATTTGCATTACTAAAGTTTAAGATGATTTATTGAGTAAAAGTATATTAGGTAAAGCTTATCACTTAATGTATTTCCTTCTAGTTTTTTGATGAAATGCTATTTGTAACATGTTTTTGAACATTCCAGACTTGAACTATGCCTATAAGATAATGTCATTGAAATTTCTTTATATTTTAATATTACCTTGTCAAGCGTTATATATAAGTTTCTAACAAATAATCATTTTCACAATATAATCACAATTCTGGATTTTGCAAAGCATTTGAATTCTTATAAAAAATAATTAGTAATTTTTTAAATATATTTACAATAAGGATCATAAAAGACAGTTTTAAAATTTAATTATAAAGCTGTAGAAGAAAATGGTATCTAATAATAAGTAAAACTTAAACAAAATCAGTCTATGTTGCCTCCCCTTAGTATATTTGACTTTCATAAAAGATCATAAAGCAGCTTTCAATGATTAGTACTCATTGTGACTTCTGTATTTGTTTGGCTTTTACATTCCTTAAAAAACCGCCTTTACTCTATGTGAAATTAGTATTTTAGTCTTTTGTATTGAATTGTTTGACTATATATATATTCATTCAAATATAATTAGAACATATTAGTTTAAACTAGGATGTTTTTGGATTATCTTTAGATATTTATATATGCTAATCCAGTGTATGTTACCAAAACAAATGTAATTCAAAACCACAAACTGAGAATGACATAAAATAAGGCACTATAGCAATCTAATAGATTTTTAAATATTGGAGTTGAGATGGTATTCTAATTAGGCCATTTTTGGCCGGTGAAATGATCAATTTAACAAAAGTGTGTTATAAAAATATCTTTGCATTTAAGAAATTAATAGAAATAAATTCTTTTCTCAGTTAAGTAATTTCTGACATGCGTAAGAGGAGACATATTAACATTTTTTTTTCTAGAAGAATATATGTGTATGTGTGAACATGATAATTAAGTCTTGAAATTTATAACTAATAGCATTGTTCAATTTCTTGAAATTGAAAGTAGGAGAGAATTTTATACATCCCCCATGTAATGTATGAAGCCTTATTTTTTAATTTCTTATTAAAAGTCAAAAGTTATAAACCTACATATACTGAAAGACAAATCTACTAAAATTGTCTTTTGGGGGAGGGGGGACTTTCTACAGTAAAATTTTGAATTTTTTTACTATTCATTTTATTTTTATGGACTGATGTTAAATGTTAATTTGGAAGGAGGACATTTTGTTTTATTTCCGTAAGTACGGCATAAAGTGAATTACAAGTCATTTAACTTTGAAGGTAATACAATACTTGGAGGTGATGAGCTTTGCTAATCTTGGAAAAAAGTGTTTTATTTCCAAAATTTGGTTCTGTCAATACGAGCTGTTTTTTATTTCACATGGGATCCTTATTAAGTATTTCTCTTTTTATAGCTACATTAAAAATTTCATGGAATTGAACTTCTTACATTAAGAATATCTTATGCTTTTTGTTCCTTTTTAGATTTTATATAAACTTAAAAAGCATAATTAATATATATAATTCTTTAAGCAGTTTATTGTGTAATTATTCATATTTTTAACTAATGAATTGTGAATAGATTTTTACAAAAGTTAACAGTTTGGTATAAATTAAAACAAAAGGTATTTTTTTCTAATTATACAAATTCTGCATAGTGTTACTCATTTATAGATTTTTAAAATTTATTGAGATTTTAATTAATGAAAAAACTTGAGCAATCAGAATAGTTTTCTTACAAATTGAATTTTGTAAAGTTTTTAAAATAGAGAAGTACTGTGATTGAAAAACATTAGGGGTTTTTTTTCTATTTTTTTTAAAGTATTAAAACTTATTTTATGATGATCTTTGATAATTTTTATATCATTCATTATAAAGTATGACTTATTTATTTTGTCAAATACTCAATAGATATTAGAGTATATTTTTACATTCTGTACTAACTTATTGTTGAAATTTTGTTTTAAATTTTATTTTATTGTTGAATTGGTTGATGAATTTTCTTTACTTCATAACATTTTATTTAAAGTATTCAATTCAAATTTTCCTTTTAACTATATATTAATTTTAGTTTTGAGTGTTTTTTTATTATTTATTTATTGAGATTTACTGAGAATGATAATTATCTTAAAATACTCTAGTAAAAATTAAGTAGAACAAAGGAAAAAATATGAAAAAAAATACTCAAATGATCAAAAAAGTTTTACATTTTTCTTTTACAATACAAAGAATATTTTCTAAAAATAGGAAAGGAAAATTTTCCATTTATGTCATACTTTTATTTTTTTAAAATATTTAATTAACCGAGTTAGCTGTATCTTTTTAGTAATTATTGCCACCACAAAGGCTAAAGTGTTATGCTGAATTTTATTGTGTATCATTTAATTTTGATAAGGTTCAGTAATTATTACGGTCATAAATATTCATTTTATTTTGAAACTTACTTTGCCTTTCAACAAAATTCTTTTCAATATTTTTCCATTTATCTACTTAAATGTGCTTTTGTTTTTGTGTTTATTATCTCAAAAAGATTTGTCAGTTTGTTGTCTGTAGTATGTGTTATAAATTATAGTTTTGTGTATGTTTCTCTGTTTTAAATAATACTTTTAATGATATTTTTGAAATATCTCATAATTCTCGGTGAATAGGTTTTGATGCCTGCAATTTATTTTTAATACCTAAAATTAACCAAATTTAATTTTTTATTCTTAAATTTCAAGCAGCTTAGCATTTATTTGTCTAGCTTAAATGAGTGTATTCTCTAGTTATGTATGAAAGGTAGCTAATTCAGATTTTAATCTCACTGAAGAAACTAGTCATCAAAATTTTAATCTTCAGCCTGTTATAGAAAATTACCCAAGTACTATTATGTTTCTTTTGTTATTTTTGTGTGCATTATAGCCTCATAACATGTTAAAAATTTAAAAAAAAAAAAAAACTTTAAGCATTTTAATTTGTAATGGAGTTTATATATCTAAAGGTATAACTGTCTATTTGTGCTGACATTGTGCAAGTTTATACCTTCATCTTACCCGTCCTGAGAGTTTTCAAATGCTTGCATAATTTGTACCTTTGAAAAATCATGCATATAATATATTATTTTGAAAATTTTGTAGTTTAATTTCAATTTTAATGCATTGTTTCAAATTTAGAGCTGTGCTCATTAAATATAAGTTGTAATTTATTTACTTCCTCTACAGTTATAATGCATATCAATTTGTATATACTTCTAACACCATTGTATAACAGTAACTTTTTTTTTTATTTATTTAGAGCTGCACTCTTTAAAAAATTATGTGTATATTTACTTCCCTCTCCTCCCCCCCCCCTATTTTTAATTAGTTGATGCTTAAAATATACATAATTTGGCAAATGATAAATAATTCATTGTAATAGATTTCTTTACTGTTATTTAAGATGTGTAGTAGCAATTTTTAACACATTTTTTCAGCTCATAGTAATTTCCATTGGCAAAATTTTTTTAAAAAGTTCAAAGTTTCAGAGACTAAAATAAAAAGTTTTCTGCAGTGTTAAAATTGACAGATATGTATGAATTTTTTTAAAAAAGTTGTTGTCAAACGGTATACTTTTAGTGCATGGTGGAGTGATTTTTCAAAAATTGGACATTCTTTTTGCCTAATCTAAAGAGAAAATTTCATTTAAAACTTCTTAAATTGATTTGTATAAAGTTTATTTTTTTAACTGGTCTACAAAAGTTTTGATTAATAGCTTACTGTTTGGAATAAACCCTACATTTTTATTTCCATTTCGAATGTAACCCTGAATTAATTATAAGCACAAATGTGTATGCATTGAGGAACAGGACAAACGGAAGATACTCTTTTTATGTCCTTTAATTGCTTATACATCAAAGTTATTTGGTTACATGTTGTTTTATGTAACTGATCTACTATATATCTTAAACAATAGTACTCATATAGTAAAATCAAGGGCTATTAAGTAAACACATTGCACTTTTCAGGAGTGGAAAACTTTTTTGTTGTTGATAATGTTCTGTTTTTTTTTTTTTTTTGCCAGTTGAGTATATTGTTTTGGCTGGCCAATTTATGTGTTTGTGTTGTTCGTTTTGTGTTAATTTATTGCTTATATTTATGTATAAAATTATTAAAATACAATTTCTCTGCCTAGTGTAGATAGAAAAATATTCATTATTTAAATTTCTTAAAATGTTGTAGCATATGTAATGTGGCTAATTTTAATTTTTGTAAATTTCTATAAGATGCTTATATATGTGTGTATATTTTTTTTTGATGCAATATATCATTTAAAGAGTGAAAATATTTACTGAAAAAATTAGTTTTATTTATTCTTTTTGTGTATTAAATGAATTCTACTTTGCTTATAGCGAGAATGTTTTTCATATGGACATATGTTAAATTGTGTGAATGCTTATAGAAATGTTTGAATATGTAAGGGATTAAATTTATTGTGGCCAACTCTAACTTAAATAGTACTAATAGTTGCTACTCAACTTAGTACAATGTGAGTTATAATATATAATGATTTTAAGCGGACAAAATTAGCAAATTGCTCAAAAGGTACCAGATTTCGATATTTCTTCGTAATACCCTATAATGAATTTATGTAACATAAGGCAAAAAACAACTGTTAAAGATAACTGTGATATGAATAATACATTATAAGAACTTTTTCTTATGTTTAACACATTTAAATGTGTACTATGTTTAAATCATTAACAATGCATTCCCAAGAGAAAAACTTATGTTTTATAGAAATGGTTTAAGCGCAATAAGTGAGTTAGGAGCTGAACTCTGAACTATATAGTTTTATATCATAAACTTTTAATGCATAATCTTATATAAATATTGAGTGTAATTTTTATTTTCTGATATACTGCTGTTCTTTTGTATCATTCATTGTTGATACATGAGGAATCTACTTAGGAATTTTAAATATCCAGCTAGTATTTTTTTTTCCTTCCTACTAACAAAATTTTATTTTTGGTTTAAAAATTTTTAAATAAAAGATATCTTTGAAGTAATACCATTTACTCAAATAAGTAATCCTAAATTAAATGATTATCTGTTTTAAAAAAAAATTCTTAACTATTAATAAAATATATGAGAAAATTTATGTACCATTAATTGATAAAAATATTGTTTTACTTTACCTTCCAAAGTAAAAATGTTTTCTTATAAAGGTGCTTTTTTGTAAAATTAATGAAAACTATAAAACTGCTTTGTTATCATTCCCTTATGAAATATCTCCAATGAGTTGGCGAAAAATGCTTACTGCCAATTGTTGCATTTCATAAGTTTTAATCTGTTCATAAATAACAATCAAAAGAATTAAATAATTATACACTTAAAAAAATGTATAATCATAAAGTTATATAAATTCCTGCATGTGTGTAGTATCGTATCTCTAGGATTTGTGGCTCCTGCACATTACCTTTTGACTTGCTTTTATTTAAAATGTATGAAATTTTTGCTCATTACTTTTTATCATGGTTGAAATACTCTGTAATAATAATATTCAAAAATTATAAGCAATTTGTAATAGCTGAAATTACTATTATAAACATTGAAATGTTACAGAAGTCAAGAATTATATGTAATTCAATTAATTTCAGTGCCCCCCCCCCCAGAAAGCGAAACATCTTTAGGCGTTTTTTAAGGGAGATGGGGTTTCTGATCTCTGATTGCACCAGAGCCCATTTATCCTTTATGTCTTAAATGATTAATATGGGCTGAGTTTTTAGAAATTATATTTCACTATTGGATTTAACAGAGCAAAGCATAAAATTAGATTCTGGAAAACTTCAGTGTAGAATATGTATGATTTCAATTTTCTATGCTTATTATAATTCTATATTCTTTTTATAAAAGAAATATTTTGTTTTGGTAAACAGAATCACACATAACCATTTTGAGTATCATTTATATGAGGGTGAATACTCATTGCAGCCATCGTTCTTAAGTTGAAAATGTACCGAAACTTTTAATGCTACTGAATATTGTAGCCTTGATTGTAAATAAGCAGAAAGTACCATACTGTTTATTTTATTATTACATCCTTTTTAAAGTGACTGATATATTAAGATTAAAATCAACACACACACAAATATCTGTTTCAATTAAAATTTTCTTAATGTAGATTTTCGTATTATCTTATTTAAAAAAAATTTGTATTCGTCTAAAAGGGAAAAAAATTAACTAAACAATAAGTTTCCCCTCCCTTTTTTTTTTTTAAAAAAATAAATTTATTTTCTAATCATAGAAAAACTTAACGTGTATTAATATTTTTTTAATTTGAAATTGGTTATTCAAATTATTTTTATTATGTACTAAGTAATTTAGTTTTACTCATCAGCAGATTTTGTAAGATTAATTACTTCATGTAATGAAGAAAATGTTATATAAACTAATTTGTAATTCACTGAGATTTAAACAGGATAAATTTAGCTTTCAACAAAAAATTTGCTTTGTAATGAGTTGGATGATATATTGTTGAATATTAAAGCTCATATGTGGACTTAATTTATTAAAAATGTGTATAGGTTATTTGTGTATTTAAAGTGTTTGTGTTTAAAATATGTGTATTGTGAATTTGAACACATTTTTCAAGTGAAAATCAAAGAAGATATTTGGTATATATAAATTTTCCATTTCATGTAAATAACACAATATAGGGAGTCAATATCTGTGACTGTTAAATATAAGCTGTGTTTTGCAAACTCTTAATTTTTTCCTTAAAAAAAGCATTTTGTTATGAAAATTATTTTTGTAAATGTATTTTTTAATCACCAATTATTCTGGGTTTCCATGGGCAAAAACATTTTATATCAAATTTTATATTAATCGATCATTATTAATACTGTTTCTTTCAAGATGGTTAAGCAGCAGCTGCATTTTGGAGTATCTAAATTTTAAATATCTTCCTTGATTTAACCACTCAGAGAAACATTATTGTAATTATTCAGTATTTGATTCAAATATATCTATGTGGGTGTATAAGAGAGAGAGAAACAAATGTATATTTTTATTTTAAAAAATGCTTAAGTTTATTTGTGATAAATTCTATATATTGAACGTACAAATTTAAATTTCCTTCTGTAATTAATACTTAGTAACATTTCTAATGCCTAAATATTCTTGTAATTTTGATAATGCATTCCTGATTAGTGCTCCTTATTTTGTACTTTTTCCTAGGAGCCACACTTAGAATTTTATTGTATTATACCTTTTAACAAAAACATGTGAATATTTTGATTTTTGCTGTACATTTTTAAGTTAATATATTCATGTTTTAAAAATGCATTGTTTTTATCAGCTAATTGTTATTTAACATATCACAAATGAAGCAAAATTTTACACTTCAAATTTAGAATCGTATTAATAGATATATTTTTAATAAGTATTGTAATAGCTAAGTGTGTGCCAAAGTTATAATACTGTGTTACTTATTTATTCCAAATTTTTTGAAAAAAAATTAATTTTAAGAATTTAAAATATACTTTTATCAATAAAAGTTGAAAGTAATACTGTATTGCGATATATTTATTTTTTAAAACATAACTCATTAGACTTTCTTTGAATTATATAGCTTTTTTGTTTTGTTTGTTTTCTTTTCAAATTTTATGTGTTATGTACATCTAAAAAGAAGAGAACACATTTATATTATTTATCTGATTTATTTGTCACTGTCAAGAAGTCTTTTACAACAATACTTTACTGTTGTCATAATTATTTGAATGGGCATTATAAGCTTATATTTATGTAAATAAACATATGCATAAGTATTGTTACCAAAAGTCTGGCAACTAAAGAAATTGATGTATTTTTCTTTATATTTATTGTACATCCACATGCTGATCTGTGAAAGCCAAATTTCGTATAATGTATTTATGTGTGAAAAATTTTGACACATATCTGCATTTTTATTAAAATGGTAAGGTTTTTGGGTTTTGGTCTTAGATTTAGGGAAGGTAAGGCAAACTGTACCAATACATCAGATAAAAAGTTTTCTTTTTGTGTGTTGTAAGATACAGCAATTCAAAATTTATTCCTTACAGTGAAATATATGCTGTGGAATGAGTATCTTAGTTTCAAAGTTAGACTTGTTAAATGATATGTGAAAAAAGGCTGGCAATATTATAGTTGAAAGTAAAATACTTAGCAAAATATTAACAGAATTATATAAAGCATTGAATTTTGTGTGGGGTCAGAAATCATTCTGTTAATCAAGTCCTGTGTTAAAATGCTACTTTGAAACTAAGAAATTAATTTTTTTTGCTAGTGTTTGAACATGCCTCAGAATATAAGTGAGCCTTGCCATGATATAAATATAATAATTATTATATTTTAAATGAATTATCAATGCAATTGTGGTTTAATGTACAATTCAAACTAGTATCTATGATCTGTTTAGGTCTCTCAAATGCATTTCAAAATGTGTACAAGTCAGATGAAAAGTGTGGTTCTTTATATTTAATGTCTTTCAGTAAGTTTCTGTACATATGTTTCATGTACCTAATATTGTTTTCTGTTCCATTTTCCTAAATAAAGTTTATTTCATTTAATATATTTATCAACTGAATCAGAAGTAGCTATATGTCTTAAGTAAAAGAATAAATGTTTAAATTTTACTGTTATATATAGTTCAAAACTTTGTAAAATATGCATACAAAAATGCTCTGAAATTCTCCCTACGGTATAATTTTAAAAAATAGCTCTGAAATACTGATTATTTTTTTTCAGAAATTATTATTTTAACAATTATTCAGTGTACTTAACATTGTCAATGTTGCTACCTTAATTTTGAGGCACAAAAAGAGAAGGGATAAGTACAATCATAGGAGTATTACCATGACACCAAAGTAATACTCCATCATTTGTAAACTTGTGTTCGCAAGGAAAAATGTATTTCCATTGAATATTAGCAATTTGTCTCCATTAAATTTGATGGATATCCGAATTCCTATTAATTTTAAGGGCAGATCAAAAACAGAGAAAGAGTTTAATTGAAATAAATATTAAGTGAAAAGTTTATAAATCTTTGTTGAAGTTGTGCATAATTTGATGGGATTCGGTTAAGAAATTATACTCATTGGAAGTCTTAAAAAAACTATGTTATCTGTGATAGATATCCTTTATGTATTTTGAAGAGATTATTGTGAATTTGCTTGTCAGTTTATTTAAAAAGATGTAGCCAACGTCAATTTTCTCATTAGTTAAGTAATACTTGATGAATTTATATCAACTTTGAGGATAAAATACTCTCCCTAGAGGATTTAGGGGGACATCTTGTGGTCCTTTCACAATGATCAGCATGCTAAGTTTGAAAGAGGAAACTGATTTCTTCAAATTCTGCTAAAATTTGTAAGATAAGTATGAGTAACAACTTATTTACTGGATCTGAATACATCCTGTAAAGCTCTCTTGCAAGATATTTTTCACAGACTAAGGAAGCAAATAGAAAATGAAGCTGTAAGTATTTCTAGTTATTAATTAAAGATTCATTTGATGTAATTGCTTCTTGCCAGCGATTTAGTTGAAGGTAATATTATTAATTCTGTTGGTACTAAATTCTGTCCATCATTTTAAAGTCCTGTATAAATCCATATGATTTTTTTAAGATAGATCTTTAAAACTAATTATATGACTATTTCTTATCATAGAATCTAAGCTAGATGGCAGAGGTTAGTAGGCATATGAACTCACTAAATGAAGTGAATGATTGATGCATTTAATTATATATAAAATTAGGTTTTGGATGTATTTATTACCGTAAAAAGTGAATAATTTCCCCCAAATTGTGGAAACTCCATTAGTGCCAATAGCAATGAGGTTTCCTAAGTTTATTCCTTATATTGAAAAAGCCTTTCACATACTTATGCAATAAATCGGCTGTAGATTATACATCTTTAACTAGTTTTCAAAATTGCAATACTATTTTATTCTCTCTTTCACTACAATAGCGAACATACAATTAAAGATGCTTATAGCATGAAACATTTGTAGATTTATCAAGTATTAAGGAAAATGGTGACTATTTTATTTCTGCTATTTGTCTTTTGGTCATTTCAGGAGAAATCTCTTTATCAAAGCTGAGTACTTAGTTATGTGTAAGTGCAAAGTCTCTGAAGCTGTTGGAACTGGTTCCCATACCACTTATTAAAAATTTCACTATTCTCGACTGGGAGCATGAGATACTATTTCTTTTAAAATATCCTATTTAATTATAATATAAAAGTTATTGATGTCGTGATTTAGGTTATCTTCCGGTTATTTTAACTCAATACTAACTCTGCTTTTCTCGAAACTCCAGAACAACTTTCCACCAATTAGGAAAACTTTCATTTTCTTTTAAATAATATATCTCTCCTCCTTTCCGCGTCCTCCAGCAATGAAAATCTTGAAATTATAATTGGATAGCTCGGAGAAAATATCTCGAATGCCCTTGTGTGCAGGTTTAACCAAAATTTAAAATTTCGTCTGAGATTCGTTCCAAAGTTCGCCAAAGGAAACCCTAATTGGAGATTTTGTCAATGATTTAGTGATCCGACTCAAAAATGAACTCCTTTCACTCAGTCAGGAGGTAACAATTGGAATAAACGCTTCTCTCACGAAAGATGACAGTAATTTATTGAGGCATTATCGCCTAAGATATGTTCTTTGGTGGAGAACCTCCTTACTCAAAAAGACTTTTCATGATCCCCCCTTCCCTTAAAGGGCACTCTAAGCAGTATCACAACAGCTGCAATAGAAGACGGAAGAGTGATAGCAGACAGCCTTCAAAAACAATTCCAACCTAACTGAAACTAAAACCATTTAACTTGACAACAGTCAGTGATCTGCGTACATGCAAAGCATTGGCGAACACAAGGAAAGAGGCACTGCTCCCCGTGTTCGAACCCCCATCGCCCTTGATTTTTCTTTTCTCGATTGATTATAATCCTAAAGTATTTGTTACTGTTTTTTGCTCCCAACAATTGACAAAATTGCAAGAATGTTAGGCGTATTGGGGGTATGATACGAGAATGATGGACTTTCGATCTGGGGGGCGGCGGGGCGGGGGGTGAGGGGGTCGGGTGGGGCCCATTTCTATAAAGAACTTTCATTTTCCGGAGATTTGGAAGACTAGTTGTAGTACCGATTCTCAAGCCCGATTCCTCAAAATTATTGTTCATTCTTACTACTCAGTAGTTTGAGCAAAGCATTCTTAATTGACTCTCTTTGATCACCTGAATCAACATTACTTAGTTGAAATAGCATGGTTTCGTCACTGAATTGATTCATGAAAGCTTTCAAAACCAACAGGCCACGGTATGCTTTTTATGAACATAACTTTGAACAAAATTTGACATTAAGATTTCATCCATATTTTCAAAAACTACCTTTATCCAACAGATGGCTTTGTTTGCAACTCGGATGACGTCAAAGCGATAAAGTTTGTAAAAAGATAACCCGTCGTTACTATAGCAACGGGGTGTAGTTAAGAAGTGATTGACAGATATAGTCGGTTTCAGAACGCATGCGCAGTTGCAGTAAAATAAACAAACTATTCAAAACCATAATCAAATGGTGAAAACAACAAGGGGGTGCAGTGTTTTGTTTTGTAAGTGCTGTCTTTTAGAATTGCCGCGAAAATGGATGCGCAGTCTTTTTTTTTTTCTAAATCCGTGCAAATGTTTTGGGATATCCACAAGTGAATGAACAAGTACGTTTACATTTTCTTGGGTATCATAAACATTGCCCATAGGGTTAAGAATAAAGATGGAATTTAAAAAAGAGTTTTAATTTTTGGTGGAAGGATTTGATAGACCTCCAGTTTTATTTTTGTGCAGGTATCTTTTTTATTTGTATTAGCGTATTTAATTCAATTTTTTTTGTTTGATAGATATGTAATAAATTTCTTTCTGCTCATATCTTAGATACAAATTGTATTTGAAATTGCTATATAAGAATACTCATCAGGAAATAATCATTTTCAATTTGAGTCTTTCACAAGAAAATAACCTAGAGCAATTTTTTCACAAATAGTTTGTATAATTCTGTTTTCAAACACATCTATTTCTTGTTTTACAAATTAATGTTATTTCTGATACGCATGAAAATATGACAAAAATTTCACTAAATTACAGTCGTCACTAAACCTGAAAAAAAGTTCGTTATTTGGAAAATTTCGTGAAATGATTTATCTTTCAATATAGTTAAAAAACCACTTAAAATAAATTTTAAATTCACATAACTATACATTATATAAATTGTTCACACACCTTTTTTGTAAGTTAATATCTATTTATTTTACATGTCTTACCTATCAAAAAGAATTCGGCTAGGAAAGCAGGGGAAAAAACAACTTTGTCAAAAAATATACTCAGAGAGAAAAAAAAAATTTTCTAACTTTAAAAGAGTACTTTTGTATTATGATTAACGTGAATTTGAATAACATTTTCCAATTTTAAGCTTACAAGTAATTTTAAACATGCATATTTTATGACCAGTAATTTTAAGAATGCGTGTCCTTCAATTTAACTACTGGTTAAGTCTATTAATTTTGTTTTGATATTTTTCATTTTAAAAAAAAAATTGTTTTCTCTCATTCCTCGCATCTTTGCAGTGCACGAAATACCTCATCAGGCGTATTTTTTTTTCACACAATTCAAGTCTAATCGTTTCAAATGATTTTACTTGCTCATTACATCACATATAGGTCCAGAAATATTTCAAAAACAGAGAGAAAAAAAAATCGAATCCCAAGAGAGAAAGTTCGATAAATGGAAAATGCATTTAGCTATTTATATATAGGTTATTTGACGAAGAAAATCATAAAATGTTCTTGGTTCCAGGAAAAAGTTCGCAAAATGGAGGGCCGACTATATTATATTCATCGAATTAATTTCTAAATTAAGCTTCCCTTTTATTACACTTCCTTAAGATGGTATGGAATTGAAAACCTGTTTCCTTGTTGAATTTTAATAATTGTTCTTATAGATAATCCGAGAAAAAAAGCATGAATATTGTTAAATTTGGAAACCTGGAAGAAATATGAACATTTTTAAAATATTAACTTAAATGTTTTAAAAAACTAGCTAGAGTTCTCAGATCTAAATTTATAAAAAACTTTTATGGAACAGATATATTGAACAGATATATGTATATAAGTATCTTCAAAAAATTTCAAAATTATCTTGAATAAAAAACCCTTTCATATCTTCCAAAACGAAAATCTCAGGAAAACTCATATAAAATTTGTAAAGGCATAAACCAGAAACTAAAAATGTCTGTAAATCTCTAATTTTTTAATGCGTTTTTTTCCAAATGAAGAAGGTTGTAAAATTGCTTGTGTAATTTTCTATGAGACAAAAATCGTTTTAACATATAATTATATCATATAGGAGATAATCTCTACTGACTGCAATGTAATGGTATTAATAATAAATCATTATTATTGTTACTAAAAATCAATAACTATGAATCAAAACTTGAATTTTACTTTACATATGCAGCATAGAATAAGTCTAATTGTCATACATCACTTTGACACTACTGGTACTGCAATTCATGGTTAGCTGTTCTGTGTTAAAGGTTTAATTTTTTTGATAAGTATGTAATTATCTTTTTATGGATCATGTCTAAGAAAAAGGATTTAAATTAATTATTTATATAAAGATTCATTTTTAAAATTGGTCTTTTAAATAAAATAACGTAGTATATATATACATTACATACGTTCAATAAAAGTATATTAATCACTTGAATTAATGAAATTATATACTGATGTATAAAATAACACTTTGTTAAAGCAGATTTCAGCCTTTATTAGCATATGTATTTTTATGTTACTAATAATTTTCGAATTGTGCGTTCATTGAAGATATTTAATTAACGTAGTAACTTTTTTTATAAATCAATGCAAATAACTGAATTTTCAAAATATCAAGAAGCCAATGAGCTGATTCTTTGGGATGACAAAAAAGAAGAAAAAAAAAATTCTTTGGGAGGAGTAGAAATTACTTTCAAACAGCTAAAGGAAACACATTAACAGCTAGAATGCACAAGTTTTTTCTTGCAGAATGTACGATGAGCAATTATCGTCTTTCAAGAGTGAAGAAGGGCAAACGGGGGTCAAGCAGTCGTAAAAACCACAGATTGGGCTTCTATCTCTCCCCCTCCATTTGTGACATCTCTCGCGTTCTTCCTCTAACATAACCTCTATGTTTTTTGACGGCCACGATTAATGGCAAAACTTTTCCAACCCAAATCCAAGAAGTGAAACGAAGCATAGATGCAAATAAGATAACCTTTAAAAGGATAGAAATTTTAGTGAGCAAAATGGCAATTTAGAGAAAGTTCAGTGTAGAGAAGATAGAAGTGTTGATCGACGGCTTACCTAGAATCAAGACACCTCCTCGCCAATTAAACAAAGGTACATACCATTGTACAACCTTAGGAGAAAGATTTGAAATAGATTGGACTTTGAGTATTCAACCAAGGTAGGAAGATTATATTCTGAACGCTAGTATATTATTCAGATTGAGATTAGGCGGATATAAAATATTTATATTGATAAGTGATCTAATTGCGCGATCTGAGTTAGTTAAAACGACGTGTTTTGGTTTATTCTCACTTAATATAAGTTGGTTCGATATCTAAGTAATCTAAGTTAAATTCTTAATAAAAGTCATATTAAGAATTCTAAAATGTCTCATTTCGAGAATCCAACACCTCTAACTTACGCTGAAACCCCACGACATGGCTATCGAACGATGGATATATGTCGCAATGGCGCCCGAATCGTTATCATTTATATGACTCTGGGTTAGGAAATTCAAGCGGGGTTGGTATTTTACCAGAAATGTGCTTTTCCGGGTCCGAGAACGTGACTGAATTTCTCGAGGCCATAGATAATCAAATACAGTTACTTGAAATTCCGAGTAACTTGTCATGTGCTTATTTGAAAAGTCATCTCAGGGGAAGGGCTCAAGATTGGTACTCAATATTTGGATCGGTGCTATTGCAAGATACAGCCACGGATTTCGCACAGCTAAAGGCAGAATTGGCGAAAGCTTTCCCCGCTATCAAAAATAAGAAAGAGTTAGAAGCGAGGTTTTTTGCATCTCAGCAGGGAAGAAATCAGGAACCACAACAGATTTTGTTTACGATTTACTTAAACTTCACAAAAATTTGGAATTAGGGATGTCGCAGACAGAATTGGTTGATCACATTTTTTAGACTCGAACCACAAGTCCAGAACTATGTGGAAGTTCGGAACCCGCAGAACACGGTACAACTTTTAGAAATATTAGCTAAATTTGAAGAGATATTCTTACAAATTAAAAAGGGGTTTGCAGAATAGTGATAATGTGGAAAGACGGAGTCAAAACGCGCACAGGATGTCTAATTTTGATGATAATCGCAGAAACTGGAGAAATTCTGAGGTTGGGCGTAGACCAAATAATGGCAGAAATGATTCTAGAGGTACTTATGAGAATGGCCGTCAAAGTAATAGGTGGTTCGAGAGTAGGAATAGATTTCAGAATGATGATCAGGGATTCAATGAAAGGGGATACCAATTTCGGAAAGATCGAAATGATAATTTTAATAGAGGGGACCGCAGAAATAGGGGGTTCGAGTGAAAATTTCAGTCGCGGCGATAGGATGCAAAGGGGACGATTGAATGTTTTGAAAGTTAATGAAGTACATACTCAAAAGGAATAGGCAAGGGATATACCAATTAAGCTTTCTCCGATATGTATATCACCCGTGGAGCTTCCCCACGTTCCTATTTTATTAAATAACACATTTTTGAAAGCCCTATGGGACACCGGAGCAGAGAAATCATTTGTATCGGAAGAAATATTTATAAAATATTTTTTTTATAAACAAGTAAAAAAATCGCGAGCTCAGATGATCACAGCACAGGGAGCGTAATGCCAAAATATAGGAATTGTAGAATTGATTATTCATATCCGCGAATTTAAAAAACCTTGGTCGTTTCATGTGTTGACGGATTTGGAATACCCATGTATTCTTGTGGTGTTGATTTTATAGGTGGATCAAGGATTGTTTTAGACTTTGATCGAAAATCGTTGAAGATTCCCGATTCGCAGATAGATAGGGTGGTTGAATCAGTTGAAGAGGAAAATGTTGAAATAGATTTGTCTAAGACAAAATTGGAGGATAAACAAAAACAGGAATTACAAAATTTGTTTAGTAGTTTTAAGGGATTATTCTCAGACAAACCAGGTCTTACTCATGTTTTATACCATGAAATTGACACGGGAGATAATCCACCAGTAGTTTCCAGGCCGTACAGATATGACCGGCAAAAACAAGCGATAATTGATTTTCATATACAAAAAATGTTACGAGAAGAAACGATTGTTCCAATTCAATCTCCGTACGCGTCACCGGTTGTGTTATTTAAGAAAAATAATGGGTTACCACCGGATAATCCAGAAGCATATAGATTTACTGTAGACTGTAGGAAACTAAATTCGATCACAAAGTATCCGCGATACCCTTTACCGTTAATAGATGATTTAATAACGAACATCCCCTATACGACAATAATGTCATCTCTTGATCTAAGAAGTGGGTACTTTCAAATGGCAGTAAACCCCAGTGATATTGTTAAGACCGCATTCGTAGTAAAAAGTGGCACTTATGTTTTCCGGCGGATGCCATTCGGCTTATCAGGGACAGCTCCCAATTTTCAAAAGGCAATTGACCTAATCCTAAAACCGGTGATAGGGAAGTTTGTGAGTGTGTATATGGACGACGTAATTATTATGTCTCCATCGTTCACTCACCATGTTGAGCATTTAAGGAAAGTTTTTTCGTTGTTGCAAGGGCTCTGAGGACCCTTGAATAAATCATGTTTTTCTTCTTGGAGGGGGTTTTGACATCTCTCGCGTTCTTCCTCTACATAACCTCTATGTTCTTTGATGGCCACGATTAATGGCAAAAGTCTTCCAACCCAAATCCAAGAAGTGAAACGAAGCATAGATGCAAATAAGATAACCTTTAAAAGGATAGAAATTTTAGTGAGCAAAATGGCAATTTAGAGAAAGTTCAGTGTAGAGAAGATAGAAGTGTTGATCGACGGCTTACCTAGAATCAAGACGCCTCCTCGCCAATTAAACAAAGGTACATACCATTGTACAACCTTAGGAGAAAGATTTGAAATAGATTGGACTTTGAGTATTCAACCAAGGTAGGAAGATTATATTCTGAACGCTAGTATATTATTGAGATTGAGATTAGGCGGATATAATATATTTATATTGATAAGTGATCTAATTGCGCGATCTGAGTTATTTAAGACTACGTGTTTTGGTTTATTCTCACTTAATATAAGTTTGTTCGATATCTAAGTAATCTAAGTTAAATTCTTAATAAAAGTCATATTAAGAATTCTAAAATGTCTCATCTTTCCGAGAATCCCACACCTCTAACTTACGCTGAAACCCCACGACATGTACGATGGCCATGTCGCACATTGTGGAGGGACCAAGAGGGAGACACCAGATACTTTTTTGTCTTCAGTTTATGTCGTTTAAAATGGAATTCTTAGTACACAGTTTTGTCGTATTTTCATGAATACCAGAAATAATAACATTAATTTATAAAATAAGAAATGGAAATGTGGTTAAAAAAGATTATAACAATTTATGAAAAAGTGCTCTAATGACCATTTTCACAGAAAAATGACGTTTTCTTTTAAAAGACTCGTATCGAAACTTATGTTCTCGATGAGTGTTTCTTATAAGGCAATTCAGAAATTCAAATTTAAGTACAATTTGTTTCTACCATCTACATTTTCTTAAACAGGATACCACGTAATGTAGCCTATTTTCTGTGTTACTACATTAAATGAAACTGTTATTTGGTTATGAAACACACACATGCGTAAAAATTAAACAATATGTTGTGACATAGTCATCTGTCGATAGCTATGTCTTGGGGGTTCCGCGTAAGTTAGAGGTGTGGGATTATCGGAAGGATGAGATATTCTATAATTCTTAATATGACTTTTATTAAGAATTTAACTTAAATTACTTATATAACGAACGAACTTATATTAAGTAAGAATAAACCAAAGTACACCGATTTAATTAAGTCAGATCGCTTAATTAGATCACTTATCAATATAACTAATTAGATCCGCCTAATATTGATTCAATAATATACTAGCGTTCAGAATACAATCTTCCTACCTTGGAGGAATAATCATCGATCCAATCAACTTCAGATATTCAGGGTAGGCGCGAGTGCATTAGTATGCACCTTGTACAACGGGCGTGATCTCCGTGATTCCTGAGTAGCCGTCTAATCACACTTCCACCTGTTCCGAACTAAGCTTTCTCTAAAATTGCCATCCTTTGCTCACTAAACTTTCTATCCTTTTAAAGGTTATCTTATTTGCATTGTTGCTTCGTTTTTACTTCTTGGATTTGGGTTGGAAAAGTTTTGCCATTAATCGTGGCCGTCAAAGAACGTAGGAGTTATGTTAGAAGAAGAACACGAGAGACGTCACAATTTTTTCTATTATATTTTTTTTAGTTTTATCCTCTTTTGTAATTTTATTTTACTATCATTTATTATGTATATTATTTGATATTATTATTATAGTATATTAAAATGAATTTTTTACTAATTTATATTTATGGCAGTATCCTTATTAATTTCAGACATTTTTAAGTAGATTTTTTCCACAAACAAGCATTTCCATGCTTCCTGTTGTCTACATTGCAGTTTTAGTCTTCTGTCAGTTATTCATAAATGGATAGTTCAAATATTATTGGTGTTTATTAAATCTGTGTTAATCAAGATTTTTTTAAAAAAAAAATCTTATTCTTGATTGAAATTTTGCTTATTTTGGCCATTATGAAATGTGATAAGCATGGCAGCAAAATGAAAATAGTTTACAGACAGGTTAAATAATTTGACTGCTGTATATTTTATTACAGATGTTTACAATGTAAATTTGCATGGCCACGATAGTAAATCTATAGGAAATAATTCTTTTTTCACCGGTAGCAAATTGTAATTTTACTTCAACTTTATTTTTAATTGATGCATTTTTAAATCTTCCTTGGTCAATAAAATTCACAAATGAAACATGGAATTTTTGGATATATTGAAAATTATTCGAATTATTTTCAATACATTCAAATCCCACGAATATATATATATAAAAAAACATTTAAAAAGAGAATCGCGCGGATTTATAAAATTTCATCGTTAATCTTTTTATATCGTGACAGTGATTTCTTTTTTTGGTTTGAAATTTTTAAGTTTTTAACAGTTATTTTTTCATTTTTCTTCTGCTTCTTTTCCCAGCATTTCTAAATACCTTGTGTTCTATTTCTTTTAATCCTGGTACTCGTATTTTTCTATAACTGGTTTTCTACAATAATAGTACTTACATTTTTGCTTTTTTAAAAATTAATGTAATTCCTCTTTTGTCAGGAATAAGCTATTCTTTTCAATTACTTACATGTTGAGTTCTTAGTGCCTTAGACCACCTTCTTGGATTGAAAACTATTGGATTCCAAAATCTTATTTGCAGTGATTTCAAAACCGCATCCAAAAAAACGTTTTGCATGTTGTGTACTGATAACAAATTAGCTCCCTATATGTATATATTGTTCCAACGAGTGATATTTTTTGACAGTAGTTTTTATGAATGTGACATGGTAGCTTAGTGGTCAAGGTAACAGACTTGTGGCTGGTGTATCATGAGTTTGAGCCTAGTGCTGCTGAAGACTCGCACTGCCGTGTAGGGGAGTGATGCTCATTAAATTTGTCAAGAGCTCAAACGTACTCCTGCTGGTGTGGTTGTTAGGAGAGGAGGGGTGCCAGCACAGTTGTCGTCCTCATCACTTTACCATGATTCAAGATTACAAGGTCTGTCGCCAAAAGCTCTTGTGTAGCTGAACAGTGCTATGTTAATACTCTCTCATTTAGCAAGACATGCCTTCATGTGTACGTTAGAAAATCGTACTTTTTAAAATCTTTTACCTTGTTTCTAAATTATGAATGCTTTATTTTTATAATTTGCATTAATTTCATTTCTACTTGTAAGCTAAATCTTCATTTTTAATATTTAAATTCATAGTTTATTTAAAATTTTGCATCATTTTTTCTTTTTTTTATATTTTATGGATAAAATTAATTTACAAATTTCATACATTTTCATACATTTCATTTGATTCCCATTGTAATCTTTGTAGTCATATTCAAAACAGTCATACGGGGTAGCATAACACTAAATATGTTATGCTAAATTTTGTGTAGATGGTCATTTAAAAACTATATAATTATGAACAACATTTGTAGAGATTTTACTCTAATGAGGATACTTTTAAGATTCCTCTCAGAACCAGCCATCTATAAATTCTTCAGTATATAATTTAGATGACTCGTGTATCCTAAAAAGTAATTTACTTGAAACAACATTGTTTGAAAGGGATTTTTACTCATATTTAGTAACTCCCAAGACATGCTGTTGATTTGATAAAAGTAGAAAAAAATCTGTTTAATTATGAACCTTTACACATTAGAACTTTATGTATTTAAAATGATAATATTTGATGTATATTACATTAAAACATAAGCTAAGCTATGCTATACAAATAAGAATGGAGTTGACTATAATATGGATTATATATAGAGAGATAGTTTTTATAAGAAAAAATCAATACAAAATAACTCTTATGGATGAAAAGGCGTGTTGTTTCAAAAATCTCACTTATATCCTTGTTGTGTTGTTTTTTAATGTCTGATATGAGTGTGTACAGTTTCCAGAATTAATATTTCAAAAATATTATTTGATTTGCTTTATTTTTCTTGTTTACAGTGAATAATTAAAAAAAATTCTGTGCACTAGTAAAATAGCTAGATTATGGTTCGACTGGTCCTTAGATGTTATTTTTTCTTCTAAATGGGTGCTGAAAACTTCTCTAAAACACTTGAAACAACTTTGTTTGAAAGGCATTTTTACTCATATTTAGTAACTCCCAAGACATGCTGTTGATTTGATAAAAGTAAAAATCTGTTTAATTATGTACCCTTACACATTAGAACTTTCTATATTTAAAATGATAATTTGATGTATATTAAATTAAAACATAACCTAAGCAATGCTATACAAATAAGAATGGAGTTGACTATAATATGGATTATATTTATAGATATTGATCATACAAAAAATTCAATAAAATATAACTCTTATGGATGAAGGCATGTGGTTTTAAAAATCACACTCATATCCTTGTTGTTTTGTTTTTTCAATGTCTGATATGTATGTGTACAATTTCCAAAATAAATATTTCAAAGGTATACCCACGGCTTAAAAATAGGAGGTACCTTACCAAAAAAACGGTATTACCCTGTGACATCTCTCGCGTTCTTCCTCTAACATAACCTCTATGTTCTTTGACGGCCACGATTCATGGCAAAACTTTTCCAACCCAAATCCGAGAAGTGAAACGAAGCATAGATGCAAATAAGATAACCTTTAAAAGGATAGAAATTTTAATGAGTAAAATAGCAATTTAGAGAAAGTTCAGTGTAGAGAAGATAGAAGTGTTAATCGACGGCTTACTTAGAATCAAGACGCCACCCCGCTAACTATACCAAGGTACATACCATTGTACAACCCTAGGAGAAGGATTTGAATTAGCTTGGACATTGAGTATTCAACCAAGGTAGGAAGATTATATTCTGAACGCTAGTATATTATTGAGACGAGATTAGGCGCGGATATAATATATTTATATTGATAAGTGATCTAATTGCGCGATCTGAGTTAGTTAAGACTACGTGTTGTGGTTTATTCTCACTTTATATAAAAGTTTGTTCGATATCTAAGTAATTAAGTTAAATTCTTAATAAAAGTCCTATTAAGAATTATAGAATGTCTCATATATCATTCCGAGAGAATCCCACACCTCTAACTTACGCTGAAACGCCACAACATAGCTATCGAACGAAGGCTATGTCGCAATGGCGCCCGAATCGTTTATATAACTCTGGGTTAGGTAATGCAGGAGGGTTTGGTATTTTACCAGAAATGGGCTTTTCAGGGTCCGAGAACATTAATGAATTTCCCCAAAAGGGGCCATAGATAACCCAAACAGTTAATTAAAATTTCCCAGTAACTTGTCATGTGCTTATTTGAAAAAGTCACCCTCGGGGGAAGGGTCCCATTGGTCCCTCAATATTTGGATCGGTGCTAGTGAAAAGATACAGCCAGGGAATTTCGCGCAGCTAAAGGCAGAATTGGCGAAAGTTTTTCCCCGCAATCAAAAAAAAAGGAAAGAGTTGAAGCGGGGTTTTTTTGCATCCCAACAGGGAAGAAATCAGGAACCAACAGATTTTGTTTCGATTTCCCTTAAAACTTCATAAAGATTTGGAACTGGGGATGTCGCAGACAGAATTGGTTGATCAAAAATTTTTGTTAGACTCGAACCAAAAAGCCCAAAGGACTATGGGGAAGTTCGGAATCCGCAGAACACGGTAAAATTTTTTAAAAATTTTATTAGCTAAATTTGAAGGGTATTTTTAAAAATTTAAAAAAAGGGGGTTCGCAGAATAGTGATAATGTGGAAAGACGGGTAAAAGGGATTGTTTTTTGATGAAACCCCAAAAATTGGAAATTTGGGGTTGGGCGTAAAACCAAATAATGGCGAAATGATTCTAGAGGTACTTTGGGGAATACCCGTCAAAGTAATAGGTGGTTCGAGAGTGGGGGAAAGTTTTCCCAGAATGATGATCAAAATTCCCCAACGCGAAAGGGGATCCTTTTTAAAAGACGAAATGTTTCCACAAAGGGAGCAGAAATAGGGTTTGGTGAAAATTTCAGTCGAGGCGAAAAGGGATGAAAAGGGGGACGATTGAATGTTGTGAAAGTTAATAAGTTCATAATAAAAGGGTGAAATCGGCAATGGATATACCAAAAAACTTTCTCCGAAAATTATCACCCGTAGAGTTTCCCCCACTTTTCCTATTTTTTTTAAAAATAACACTTTTTTTAAAAAGCTATGGGACACCGGGCAGGAAATCATTTATATCGGAAGAAATATTAAAAATATTTTTAAAAAACAAGAAAAAAATCGTGAGCTCAGGTGATCCCAGCACGGGGAACGAAATCCCCAAAATATAGGAATTGTAGAATTGATTATTGAGATCCGGGGAATTTGTAAAAAACCTTTTGTTTCATGTGTTGACGGATTTGGGGAAAACCCGTATTCCCAGGTGGGGGGGTTTATTTTATAGGTGGGTCAAGGTTGTTTTGGGGCTTTCATCGAAAATCGTTGAAGATTCCCCCATTCGCAGATAGAAAAGGGTTTGGGTTTAATCCCGTTGGGGGATAATGTTGAAATAGATTTGTTTTAAAACAAAATTGGGGGATAAACAAAAACAAAGGGAAATTTCAAAATTTGTTTAGTAGTTTTAAGGTTATTCTCGGAACAAAACCAGGTCTTACTCATGTTTTTAAACCCTGAAATTGACACGGGAGATAATCCACCAGTATCTTCCAAAAGGCCCCCTACAGATATGACCGGCAAAAAAAAAGGATAATTGATTTTCATATACAAAAATTTTACGGGAAAAAACGATTGTTCCAATTCAATCCCCCCACGCGTCACCCTTTTTGTTATGCAAAAAATAATGGGTTACCACCGGATAATCCCGAAGCTATAAAGATTTGCGGTAGACTATAGGAAATTAAATTCGATCACAAAGTATCCGCGATACCCTTTTTCCGTTAATAGATGATTTAATAACGAACATCCCCCATACGACAATAATGTCATCTCTTTATCCAAAAAAAGTGGGGGACTTTCAAATGGCAGTAAACCCCCGGTATTGTTAAGACCGCATTCGGGAAAATGGCACTTAAAGGGTTTCCGGCGGATGTTCGATTTTCAGGGGCAGCTCCCTTTTTAAAAGGCAATTGGGCCCAATCCTAAAACCGGTGATAGGGTTTGTGAGTGTGTATATGGATGACGTAATTTTTACGTCTTTTCCCTTACTCAAATTTGACATTTAAGGAAATTTTATTCGTTGTAGCAAAAATGCAGGATTGACAAAAAAAGAAAATGTAAATTTGGGTGCGATGGTTGAGGTATTTTAGGATTAAATTTTTAAAAAGGAATCAAAAGGGTTTGAGACAAAAGGTTCGAGCCATACTAGAGATAAAACCCCCCACGGAACCCCCAAAAGGAGGTTTTTTTTTTGGTATGTCCCAGTGGTACGCAAATTTTTAAAATTATGCTGTTTTTGACCCCCTTTATAATTTTAAAACAAAAAAATTAAAAAAAATTGGGGTTGGTCCCCCAAGGGGCAAAAAAACTTTCCCGGGGGGTAAGGCGGCCTAAAAAAAGGCGCCATTTTTAAAAATTCCCGGGCCCCAAAAACCCCCTTCCATTTTTTTCCAAAATGCCAGTTAAAAATTGGTTTTGGGAGCAGTGTTCAATCAGGAACAAAGACCAGTTATTTTTGGGTTTCATTACCTAAAACAATGCAGAGAGGTTTACGGTAACCAAAAAGAGAATGTCGGGCGGTGTGGGGGCTTTAAAAACAAATTTCCCAAACATATTTGGGAGCGATCCCAAATTAAAAGTTATTACAGATCACGCTGCCTTAACACGCCAAAGCAGGGAAAAAAATTTTTTCAGTGGGGATGATCAGATGGGCCCCTCAAATTAGCGGAATTTAATATAGAATGGGAACATAGACCGGAAACTCAAAATGCGGGGTGGCAAATTTTTTAATCAAGAAACCCTGTTGAAAGTTTAATAGGAGAAAAAAAGTTAATTGGGGCAATAATAGAGATTTAGTACTTATTTCGGAACAGTTAATAACAGAGAAAAAAGAATGACCCAGAATTGGGGTCATATCTATAGATATTTAGAAA
Organism: Trichonephila inaurata madagascariensis; assembly: GCA_019973955.1. Lineage (NCBI taxonomy): Eukaryota > Metazoa > Arthropoda > Arachnida > Araneae > Nephilidae > Trichonephila > Trichonephila inaurata. Next base: position 567,742 of record BMAV01010021.1, read on the forward strand.
ACACGGAAGCCCAATTTTCTGTTAATGTTGGACGATATGTGAGTTGGCCCCCGATTTCCGTCAAATTTCAAGCCTTGTTGTTTTTAGAAACCCCAGGGCCGTCGTTCGGTGAAATGCATGTATACATTCCATGGTTCTTGGGAAAACAAATTCTACGCGAATTTCGAAAAAACCAATAGCGGGACATCTGGGTAGATTTAAAATTTTTATCTTTAAACCCGGGACGTTTTTTATTTCCCGAAATAGAGAAAATTTATTGATCAATATGTCCCCCTACATCCAAAAGGCCCCGTTAAAAATTATAAAAACGTTTTTACCAGCTGGTCGATTAAATCCGGGGATAAATTACCCAAATGAGATAGTTACGTTAGATTTATTGGGCCCCGTATCCTATATCGAGGTGAGACATAATCGATATGTTTTATTCCCAAATCATTTCAGCAAAGGGGGGCTGAAATTATCCCCTTTTAAAAAAAGGCCTCGGCTCGTATAAAAAGGGATCCTTTTTTGATAATTTTATATCGCGTTTTGGAGTCAATAAAATTAATAAAAACTGCCCCCTAATTTATACCCGGGAAATTTTTTGAACATTTAAGTGAAAGATTAGGCATATAAAAATGTGAAGACTTTTTATAGCCCCAAAAGCAAAAGGACAGAAAGAGTAAATCGAGATATAGTGCAAATGTTTTGCAAATTATGTTAATGATCAACCGATATTTGGGACCAATTTTCGTGAGTTTGCTTACGTATTCTTCCCAAGGGGAATAAAACGGCGGAAAAAAACCCCTGCGGGTTTTTTGGGTCGAAAGTTGATTCCCTTTTTTAAAAAATTAGTAATGATTTAGACGGGTTAAATTTTGCAAAGAAATATTGAAAAATTATTTCATGAAGCTGACTGGAATTTTGAAAAAAAGCTTTAAAAGTTTTTAAAGATAATATAATAGACGAAGACGGGATTAACTAATTATGGTAGAGTTGGGGTCTTTTTTGAGACGCCCCCTTTTTGTTCAGCAGCTAATAAAATCTGTTTTAAATTTAAACATGAAGGTCCGTATAGAGTGTTAAAGTAAAAATAATAATAATAATATTGTTTTAATATGGAGGTCGGGAAAAAAAGGTTAACCGTGAATGTTGATCAAATAAGAATATATCATTAAAGAAAGTGAAAAAGGGTTCGAGTTAGGAACAGGTCGCCCAGTAGTATTAGTTCACGTCAGGAAACAGTAGTTCGGAAAAGTACATCAAACCCCAAAAGTCGCAATAGGAAAAAAAAGGTTTTGCGGTAAAGCGTGAGTTAGAGGAAAAAAGAATAAATCTCAAGTCAAAACAATCTAAGAAAAACACGGATAGGGCCGATAAGCGCAGATCACTTATCAGATCGCTGCCCCAAACTATTTTTTCAAATGAAACAAGAAATAAAAGAAGAAAGGGTGAAAAAAAAAGGAATTAAAAGGTCGTATGGATCGAGGTCAAGGGGCCACAAAAAATTGGCAGAAAAAGTAACCCAATAACATTAATAAAAGACCCTTGTCATCCCGTAATATTTATATAAGTAGGAAGAAAAAACAAGACGGAAACAAATGGAGTTTAAGGGGGGAAGGGAGGCCCGCACCAAGTCAAAAAAAGGACGGAGTCCCAACCGGCCAATGGCGCAACGACAAGCCAAGCTTGGAATTTGCCGAAGGGGAGACTACAAGCCCTAATCAGGCAACATAAGGGATCACAGAGCAACCGAGGAATGAGAGGATGGGGAAAGGATAGCACCTTTTCCCCTGCAAGTGCTGGTGGGAAAAAACCATAAAAATCAGGTTGTATTGTTTCATTTTATGTTCTTTTCCCAAAAAGGGTCGGAAGAATTATTGCAAAAAAGGAAGTTTTCCGGGGCGTTTTAAAAAATTATAAACCAAGCAAAAATTTTACACCAAAGTGTTTTTTTTTTGAAAATTTTTTACTTGTAAAATTTTTTTTTTTCTCAATTTAAAGGGAAAAAAACTGTAATTTCATTTGTTTACTTTTGATGTATGACTTCGTGGAGACAACCCTTTTGGGTTTTTTGTTTTAATGAAATTTAAAAACTTGTAAAAAATTTTATGCATATATATATGTTGTTGTATTGTTCCGTATTAAGGGCAGCTGGTTCAGGGAAACGCGGCGTAAATCAGGGCACTAACAATAATATTAACAGCTTTTGCCGGGGTCATTTGGGGGTTTGGGAACCAGATGCCCAGTGGACATGAAAGTTTCTTTTTAATTTAAAAAAGAAAATAATGCATAAAAATTGTAAACTTACTGGTATTATTTTAAAATAGATTTTGCAAAGTAACTTAAAAAGTTTTTTATTTCAGGGTGACAGACCCCGAAAGAAAAAAATTTTTCCATAAACTGAAAGTAGCCCCCAAATTGGAGCAGGGAACCCGGGCTCCAAGCTCATAAATGAATTTTTTAAAATTTTGAGAGTTTTTGGGGCTCGTACCCAGGGAAAAAAAAGCACATTTGGTTTTTAAAACCCTTTTAAATAACGTTAAAATATATAGGGGTTAAGTACATGTGTAAAAAATGAGAATATACCATGATTAAAAAACAAAAATTTCTAATGTTGGCCTAGTTAATGGGGGTAAAATTTTTGTTCTGTCACGAGTTTAAATTTAAGTTAAATATTAAATTTAATTCTAAGATGAATAAGAAAATTACGTTGTTTAAAAATTGGAAATTATAGAAGGAAAAAGGATTCAAAAGGGTTTAAAATTTAAAAAAAACGGGGGGATTCAAGGGGAAAAAAAATTTTAGGCACGTAATTTCTTAAAGGTGCTGAGCCCTTTAATAAATCCGGTTTTTTTTCTTGGGGGTTTTGGCATTTGCGTTCTTTTCCCCTAACATAACCCTATGTTCTTTTACGGCCACGATTAATGGCAAAAATTTTTCCCAAACCCCAAAACCAAAAAATTTAAACGAAGCAAAAGATGCAAATAAGATAACCTTTTAAAAAAGGGTAGAAATTTTAGTGATAAAATGGAATTTAGAGAAAATTCAGTGTAAAAAGATAGAAGTGTTGATCGACGGCTTACTTAGAATCAAGATGCCACCCCCCTAACTAAAAACCAAATACATACCATTGTACAACCCTAGGAAAGGATTTGAATTAAACTTTGGGCATTGAGTATTCAACCAAGGTAGAAAGGGTTTTATTTTGAACCCAATTTATTGAGACGAGTTAGGGGGGATATAATATATTTATATTGATAAGGATCTAATTGCGCGATCTGAGTTAGTTAAAACTACGTGTTGTGGTTTATTCTCACTTAATATAAGTTTGTTCGATTTCTAATATTAAGTAAATTCTTATAAAAGTCATATTAAGAATTATAGAATGTCTCATATCATTCCGAGAGAATCCCACACCTCTAACTTACGCTGAAACCCCACGACATAGCTATCGAACGATGGCTATGTCGCAACCCTCTCATCATTATTAATAGAAAAAAGAGAATAATTAATTGAATGTTCTATAAAATTTAAGAGATGCTATCAAAATTATTATCAACAGCTCAGAGTCGTTCTAAAAGAAAGCTTCTCACCTGTAGCTGAGGATATACTACCGGTGAGAGAACGAGAAACAATTTAATTGGCAAGTATGGAACATATTTAATGAGGCACCATACCCGGAGGGAGGTGGCAGAAATTTGTGCTCTTCATCAGAAAGTAGACACAGAATTTGGAAGATAAAAAGACAAAATGGAGAATAAAAGCAATTAATGCCGTGGTGCTCGTCGTACATGATGTTAAAATAAAGGGGAAGGACAAACACTGCTGAATCGTGAAGTGATGACAGGAGGGAGTGTCGCTGAACAGCGAACGAAAAGAGAGGCGTTGACACAGAAAATGTCCATAATGTGATGCCATCTGCTGGGAGATGAGCAAAATAAAAGATGATCCACAAAAGATGAGGAAAAAGGAGAATAATTGACATGGAATTAAACTACCACGCAAGACCGATTCAGAAGAATGTGGGTTTAAGTCGAAGTAATTTAATGGAGATGAAATCTTGCTCCAAATGACGAAAGCTAAAATTAGAGATTTTTTTTTAAATAAATAAATAAGAAAATAAAAATTTTGAAAAGAGTTACCAAACACTATATTCAGGATCTCCGAAGTCTTTTAAGGACTGGGAAATGCTGATATATGTGGTGAAGAGTAGCTCTAGGTCTTTTGAAGTTTGGGACCGAGTTATCATAGGCAGGGATGACTGGGATAGTTTGGGTTGGGAATTTGGGAAATTTCCAAAAAAACTTTGTGGGCTGTTTTTTAATGAAACCAAAATTGGATAAATTTTTGAGATTTTTTGGCAAGATTTCGTTTCTGACAAACCGGGGAGCATTAGAAATTTTTCTAAGATGTTTTTTTTTGAAAAACGTGCAATTTTTTTCAAGTGAGCTACTGCAGGAGAAAGCCCAGATGGGAGATGCATATAAACAAAATTGGTCGGAGAAATAATTTATAGAGCAAAACCTTGGCTGAGGGGGAGCTTATTTTTCCGAGAAATTAAGCAATTGAGCGTTCCATTCCTGCCACTTTTGAAGTGAGCACGGATGTGAGGGAGAAGTTCAATTTTGCTGAGAATGAACCCTGGGTATTTAAATCAGTGACCAGGGACGGTTGGTAAATGTTGATATTGGGTAACTTTGTTTCGTAAAGAGGAGGCTTGCGCTTTTTGGATGCTTTAACTTGTTTTCCAAGAAACAGCAACAAGCCAAAGCTGAAGCCTTTGATGTAATTTTGAATCTTCAATAATTTTGGATTACAAGTGTGTTGACTAATGATAGCAGTGTCATCCGCATAATAGCAAAAATGGACATTGTCAGCCTCGGAATGTCGTTTTAATATATAGGTTAAAAAGTCTTGGTCCAAGCAAACTTCCTTTTGGTAATTCCACTTATTACCGGACGAGGGCTGAGAGGCAGTTTTCGCTCTAACTCTAAATTATCTCGAGTTAGGTACGAGTAAATAATTTTAGGATTTGGGTCCGAAAATCCAAGTCTCATCATCTTGATATTAAGCCATCATGCCAAATTTTGTCAAATTTTGCTATGCCCAAATAGATGCTACCGTGGCCTGAGGGTAGGAAGCCTGTGTGAACAATCAGTGACTCTATAACTGGGTTCGTAGAGCACTTAGTTACAAAGCCATGCTGTTCTGGAATAATTATTCCTGGCTAAGCAGTGTTGGTTCAGACGTTCAAAATCACGAATTCGATGCTTTACTCAGACTATTGAGTAGTGAGATTGATGATAATTTGAGGATTAGAATCATCAGGAATTGAGTTTAAGAATGGGAATTCAAGACCATCCTCCAATTTTTTAGGAAGTAGCAATTTTCAAAAGCATGTTGAACAGCAAAGCAATGAAAATAATAAATTTAGGGAAGATTTTTAAGGATACGATTTGTGATGAGATCAATACCAGGAGATTTGTTTGGTTTGAGATTTTTAATGAATTCCTGTATTTCAGAGGGAGATGTTTTTTCCAGATCCACATACAGGCAGGGAAGTCAAGGAATCTTTGGACCTTCCTTTGTATATGTGCAGAGAATCTAGGATTTTCTACATCAGTATTTAGTTCAAATTGTTTTTGAAGGCTGTCCGCAATTACCTCGGCCTTTTCAATCGGGGCAAATGCGATACTGCCGAGAGCGCCCTTTAGGGGAATGTGATGAAAAGCTTTTGAGAAGGGAGGTACGCCTCTAAAGAGTGCCTGTTTCGGGAGATAACTCCTCAATTGTTTTCTCCCATTTTGCATGGGAGAGGTGTCTGATATCACTGGCTATCTTGTTGCTGATAGTACGGAGTTCATTTTAAGAGCAGGGTTCTAGATCTTGCCAAAATCTCCGACCCTATTTCTGTGGCGAATTTTGGAGCGAATATCTGGAGGAAATTTTAGGTGCGGTTTTAAATTTGGGTTTTGAAGCAGCCACAAGTGCTTCGGAGATATTTTCTCCAAGCCAACCAATTGCAACATCGAGATGTTCATTGCTGGGAGACCCCGGGAATGGGGAGTGGCTTTTTTTTAGAAGGAATCGGAAGTTCTCCCAATGGTGGAGGTTGCTCTGGAATTTTTCAGGTAGCAGAGTTGGTGTTAGTTAACGACCGGTAGATGATCCGAAAAAAAGATCATCTATAACTAATGTCGAAATTTAAAAAGGATTTTTTTAAAACAGCCAGGTCGATAATTGAGTCACGTGCCCCGGCCCAGAACGTGAATTAATATGCGACGGAGTGTAAGGTGCAACAATCCTTGCATTAGGATAATTTTGAATAATTTTTTAAGACGAAAGCCAAAATTGTTCGACCTGGTGTTATTCCACGTTTTGTGAGCAGCGTTAAGGTCTCCAGCAATGATTGTTATTACCTGAATTTAGAATTTTTAAAAAAATCCCGGGGAATTTTCTTTATTTTCCCACAAAAGTGCTTAAGCAGAAACTACTCGGAGGGAGGGAAATTATTAATTTTAATTTCGATAACAGTAGCATCCATATACTGTATCCCCGGTAATGGGGCTCTGCTTTGAACGAAATTACTCTTTTACAGTATATAGCGGTACCTCCTGCAGTACGAATTCTAGGAAAAATTACACGATCATCTTTATAAAGATGATAATTAGCAATCAGGGGGTCCTGACCAGGTTCTAGTTTGGTTTTTTGGACCAAAACAATCAAGATTTTGCTCCAAAACGAAATCTCTGACTTCATGAATTTTGGAACGCAGACCGTTTGCATTCCAAAACCCAATTGAGATTGATTGCGCGTTTGCACGATTGAAAGTTAGGCCGAATTGTGGGCAACATAATTACGCCCATTTTTTAACGCGACATATACCTGAAAAATTTCACAGGCCTTATCGTCAGGATGAGAAAGGTTTCGGAGTGCTGCTCGGAAAGCCCGGGCCAACAGTTCCTCATCGACTCCTTCATCATTAGCAATCTGAATTACTTTTGTGAAAATGGTTGAAAAATTGGAATTTGGGTATTAACATGACTAATCTCTCTGATTTGTCCAGAAACAATTTTGGAATACGAGACGGAGGTAATGACAGCGCGGTAGTTTGATTGAGGCTGCTGGATCTTGGATTGAGAATGCATGGACTACTTTTTAAGTTTAGGTCATTAAGAGTGCCAAAATTTCTCTCTTAAATTTAATTTTTTGACAAGTTATTAGGGTTATTTCCCTTAGAATGTTGATTTTTATTTTGATTGCCCTTTTGGGGCGCTTTATTATTATTTTTAGTCTTCGGAAAACGGGGGCATTGGCGCCAATTCGCCGCATGTTCCCCACCGCAGTTGGCACAAATTAGTGGGTCTTCAAATGCACGATTACAGTTTTAGCCCTCGTGAGGCCTGCGCATTTAAGGATTTAATTGGGAGATGGCAGACTTCCGAAGAATGGAAAAAACCCTGGCATCTCCAGCATTGATTGGGTCTTTTGTTGCGACTATTGTCATAGCGCTCAAAGGAAATTTGTGTACCAAACATTTCAGTAAACTGAAAAAATACTGTCAGCTTTGGCATCATTTACAAGTTGTAGGTAAATTAGGGCATGGGGGCTTTGGTTTTAAATTTTTGTAATCGGGAGATTTTATGGATCTGAAATCCTTCTCTGTCGATTTCAACACGTATTTCTTCTATTTTAGTGGAAGTAGGAAGACCACGGATTAATAATTTAAGGGGGCGATCAGATTTAAGCATAAATGATTTATACTCAACTCCTTCATGTCGAAGGAATTGATCGAGTTTATGAAATTCGTCATCACTTTGGACAGTAATGCGAAAAAATTTACCAGTTCGTTTACTTATTAGAGTTGCCTAGATATGGAAATTAAAGTGCACCAATTGTCAGGAGGGTTGACAAAAATTGGTGGAATTAGGTTGTGACATCTCTCGCGTTCTTCTTCTAACATAACTCCTACGTTCTTTGACGGCCACGATTAATGGCAAAACTTTTCCAACCCAATACCGAGAAGAGAAACAAAGCAAGAATGAAAATAAGATATACTTTAAAAGGATAGAAAGTTTGGTGAGAGTGATGGCAATCTTAGAGAAAGCTTAGTGCGGAACAGTTCGGAACAAGTGTTTAGACGGCCTACTCACAAGGAAGAAGGAAACGCCCACCTTCAATAATAATATTTATAAGGAATAGTAATTGTACACGAGTACATCTATCTACAAGTAGCAGAATAGATGAGTCTTCAACCAAGGTAGGAAGGTTACTCTCTAAACGATAATATTATATAGAAAGCTAGATTAGGCAGATAATTAATTATACTTAAGATAATCTGTTCATTATATATAAGTAATTCAAGTTATATTCTTAATAAAAGTTGTATTAAGAATTATAAAATGTCTCTTCCTTCTGATAATCCCACACCTCTAACTTACGCGGATCCAACACGTCATAGCTATCGACAGATGGCTATGTCACATTGGCGCCCGAACAATCATAATTCTGGGTTAGGTAATGCAGGAGGATTTAGTATATTACCTGAAATGTATTTTTCCGGGTCTGAGAATGTAGCGGAGTTCCTTGAGACAATAGATAATCAAATACAGTTACTTGAAATCCCAAGTAATCTGTCATGTGCTTACTTGAAAAGTCATCTCAGGGGAAGGGCTCAAGATTGGTACTCAATATTTGGATCGGTGCTAGTGCAAGATACAGCCACGGATTTCGCGCAGCTCAAGGCTGAATTAGCGAAAGCTTTTCCCGCAATCAAAAATAAGAAAGAATTGGAGGCTAGGTTTTTCGCGTCACAGCAGGGAAGAAATCAGGAGCCAACAGACTTTGTTTACGATTTACTAAAAATTCATAAGAATTTAGAGCTAGGATGTCGCAGGCGGAATTGGTTGATCACATTTGTGTTAGACTCGAACCACAAATCCAGGACTACGTGGAAGTTCGCAATCCGCAGAACACCGTACAACTTTTGGAAATATTGGCTAAATTTGAAGAGAGGTATTCTTACAAATTAAGAAGGGGTTCACAGAATAGTGATAATGTAGAAAGACGAGGTCAAAACGCGCATACGATGCCTAATTTTGATGCTAATCGCAGAAACTGGAGGAATTCTGAGGTTGGGCGTAGACCAAATAATGGCAGAAATGATTTTTATGAGAATAGCCGTCAAAGTAATAGAGGGTTCGAGAGGAATAGATTTCAGAATGGTGATCAGGGATTCAAAGAAAGGGGTTACCAATTTCGAAATGAGCGAAATGATAATTTTAATAGAGGGGACCGTAGAAATAGGGGTTCGAGTGAAAATTTCAGTCGAGGTGATAGGATGCAAAGGGGACGATTGAATGTTGTAAAAGTTAAAGATCATCCTCAAAAGGAATCGGCAGGAGAAATACCAATCAAGCTTTCTCCGATATGTATATCACCCGTAGAGCTTCCCCACGTTCCTATTTTATTAAACAACACATTTTTGAAAGCGCTATGGGACACCGGAGCAGATAAATCATTTATATCGGAAGAAGTATATAGAAAATATTTTTTTTATAAGCAAATTAAAAAATCGCGAGCCCAGGTAATAACAGCACAGGGTGAGAAATGCCAAAACATGGGAATTGTAGAATTGAATATTCGCATCAGACAATTTGAAAGACCTTGGTCATTTCATGTGTTGACGGATTTGGAATACCCATGTATTCTAGGTGTTGTGATTTTATAAGTGGATCAAGGATCGTTTTAGATTTTGATCGAAAATCGTTGAAAATTCCCGATTCTCAGATAAATAGGGGGTTGAATCAATTGAAGAGGAAAATGTTGAAATAGATTTGTCTAAGACAAAATTGGAGGAGGCAGAAAAACAAGAAGTACAAAATTTGTTTAGTAGTTTTAAGGGATTATTTTCGGACAAACCAGGTCTTACTCATGTTTTATACCATGAAATTGACACGGGAGATAATCCACCAGTAGTTTCCAGGCCATACAGATATGACCGGCAGAAACAAGCAATAATTGATTTTCACATACAAAAAATGTTACAAGAGGAAACGATTGTTCCAATTCAATCCCCGTACGCGTCACCAGTTGTGTTATGCAAGAAAAATAATGGGTTACCACCGGATAATCCAGAAGCATATAGATTTGCAGTAGACTATAGAAAACTAAATTCGATCACAAAGTATCCGCGATACCTTTTACCGTTAATAGATGATTTAATAACAAACATCCCTATACAACAATAATGTCATCTCTTGATCTAAGAAGTGGGTACTTTCAAATGGCAGTAAACCCCAGTGATATTGTCAAGACCGCATTCGTAGTAAAAAGTGGCACTTATGTTTTCAAGTGGATGCCATTCGGCTTATCAGGGGCAGCTCCCAATTTTCAAAAGGCAATTGACTTAATCCAAAAACCCAGATAGGGAATTTTGAATGTATATAGGGATGACGTTATAATAACGTTCCATCATTCCCCACAATGTTGAACATTTAAGGGGAATTTTTTTCGTTGCAAGATGCGGGATTGACATATTAAATAAAGATAAATGTAAATTTGGGTGGATGAACTAAAGTATTTAGGAAATTATTAAAAAAAAAGGAATCAAAACGGATGAGAAAAAGGTTCGAGCCATACTAGAGATGAAAACCCCGTAACTCAAAAGGGTGCCCAATTTTTGGGGATGCCCCTGGTCCCGGAAATTTATTAAAAATTATGCTGATCTTTGTGGCCATTTATAATCTTAAACGAAAATTTAAAAATTCGTCTGGCCCAAGAGGCGCAAAAGGCATTCGAAGAGGTAAAGGGCGGCGTAACAAAGGCGCCAGTTTTAAAATTCCAAAAATTTCAAAACCCACGAGTTATTTACAGATGCCAGTTCAACGGTTTGGGAGCAGTGTTTAATCAAAAAACAGACCCGTTATTTTGCTTCACGTACCAAAAACAACGAGAGAGGTTATACGGTAACCAAAAGAAATGTCTAGCAGTAGTATGGGCGTTGAAAAAATTCCCGAACATATTTAGGAACAATGCCAATTAAAGTTTTACAGATCACGCTGCCTTAAGACGCCTAACGCAGGAAAAAAAATTTGTCGAGTAGGATGATGATGGCACTCAAATTAGGGGAATTTTAAATTAAAAAGGGAACATAGACCGGGAACTAAAAAATGCAGTGGCAGATATACTATAAAGGAACCCTGTGGAAAGTATAATAGGAAAAAAAAAAAATTTTGTGCAATAATCAGAGATTTAGTATACTTCGGGGGAACAGTTAATAACAGAACAAAATGATCAAAAATTAGGTCATATCTATAGATATTTAGAAAACCCCGGGAAAATAAATCTTTAATGCAAACATATGTGGGAATTTCCCACGACTTCCGTCCATGAAGACTTGTTATTTTATGCGAAACACCAACGTCGTTAGGTGAAATGCGTGTATATATTCCAAAATCTTTAAAGGAAAGAAATAATGGAAAAATTTCACGACAAAATTGAGGACATTTGGGTAGATTTAAAAAGATAAAACGGGGCGTTTGTTATTTCCCCCATATGAGAAAAGTTTGATCAATATGTCTCTACGCCAAAGTGCCAAGTTAATTATAAAAACGCTTTCCAGCTGGTCGATTAAACCGATTATATCAAATTATCAAAAAGAGATAGTGACGTTAGATTTGTTAGGCCGGTATCCTATATGAGAATAAGCGTAATCGCTATATTTTTTTGTAATAACCGATCATTTCAGCAAATGGGCTGAAATTATACCTCTTAAAAGGCCTCGCTGTAAATAGCGGGTATTTTTTTTTATAACATTATATCAAGTTTTGGGCCCAATTAATTTAAATGATAATGGTCCCCCAATTTATATCCAAATTTTTTAACATTTAAGGAAAGATTAGGGATAAGGCATGTGAAGACTGTTTCATATAGGGCCCCGCAAATCGGACTGAAAGAGTTAATCAGATATAGTGCAAAGGTTGCAAATTATGTTTGATCAACACGATACGGATCAATTTTACGTGAGTTTGCTTACGCTATTTGTAACGGTGAATGAAAAACGGGAAAAATCACCTGTGGAATTATTTTTTTGGGGCGAAAAAATTATTAAACCCCCTTTCAAAAATTAGTAATGATTTCAGATGGATCAGAATTACAGTTAGAAACATCAAAAAAAACTTTGATGAAGCTTCGACTAAGTACGAAAACCAAGGGAAAAAGGGGGGAAAGATATTATAATAGACGAAAAGAGATATACAAATTAAGGTAAATGATTTCTTATTTGGACACACCCTTTTAAATTAGAGCTAATAAAATCTGTTCCAGATTTAAAAAAAAAATTTGAAGGACCCTATAGAGTATTGAAGTAAGAAATAATAATAATATTTAATATGGGAAATCAGGAAAAGATTAACGGTTAACGTTGATCAAATAAGAAATATCGCTAGAAATGTGACGAGGTCGAGTTAGGAACAGGTAGCCCCCATAGATCAGATCACGTCAGAAACGAGAATTGGAAAATGTAATCAAATATCAAATGAGCCACTATGGGAAAAAAGGTCTGAGGTGAAACGAGTTAGAGGAAAAAAGGGTTAATCTCCAATCAAAACAATATAAGAAAAAACAAAAGGGGCCGATAAGCGTTGATCCTGGGCAGATCGTTCCCAGTTATTTTCAAATGACAGAAAAAAAAAAAAGGCTAGCTAAGGAATGAAAAGGTCGTATGGATCAGGGCGGGACCACAAAAAAGTGGCAGAGAAAGGGACCCTAATATTAACAAAAGACCATTGTCATCCAGTACTATTTATATAAGTAGGAAAAAGAACAAGACGGAGACAACTGAAGTTCAAGATGGACCGACGTACAACCTGAGGCCACGCCTGAGAAAGGATCAGGAGTCCCGACCGGCCAAGGAAACAACAAGACAAACAAAGAAAAGCCGACAAGGAGACTACAAGCCCTACAACAGGCAACATAAAGAATTCCAGTGCAGACAAGGAATAAGAAGAGGAAAGAACAGTGGTAGCACCTCGTCATTGGACGTCCTGTGCGGGGACTAATAAAAATCAGGTTGTATTGTTTCATTTTTTTATGATCTTTCCAACAAGTGGTCGGAAGAATTATTGCAAAGAAGGAAGTCTCGGGCGGTGTTTAAAAGTTATAATCCAAGCAAAAGTTGACACTACAATGAGTGTATATTTATTTTTGAACTTTTGACTTGTAAAAAATTTTTTTCTCTTTAATAATGGATAAAACAATTGTAATTGCGCATTTGTTTGCTTCGATGTATGACTTCGTGAGATGCGACAATTCCTTTGGTTATTTGTTTTAATGGTTTATTGAAAAATGTTTGTAATTCTATAATATGTATGTATATATATATGTGTTGTTGTATTGTTCCGTATTGAGATGCATCTGGTTCAGGGAAACGCGGCGTAGTCAGGGCACTAACAATAATATTAAAGGCGCTTCGCGGCTCATTGGGAGTTTTATGGAACCAGATGTGGGATGGAAATGAAAGTTTATTGTGGTTTACAAATGATATTATAATTGTGAAACTTATTGGTATTATGTAAACAGAAATTTGACAAAGTAACTTAGAGAGTTTTTATTTCAGGGTGACAGACCCTGAAAGTAGTGTTCCATAGTTGATATGTAGCCTCAACACGGAGTAGTGGAGCCAGACTCCCAGCTCCCTATGGAATATTTGTCTTGAAGCCGGGGTCCATTGACAATAGGCGAAGCTCGTCTGAAAACAACAAGGTTGCCATGGCAGGTGTCGAGAGAATGAGTTTATGGAACCAATTTGGGACAATGCATAAAGTCCAGGTGTTTCATCAGACCACTGGCGCCTTTACATTCCAGACTGACCGGGAGTGCATTTGTGTGTGCCGCACAAATAGGACCCGACTGTGGCCCGGGGACGATAGGAGACTTTTGTGGCTTGCCAATGAGAAGAGACGAGGGGCGTGTTGGGGATCCGCCCCTGGTATTTAAAAGGGTTTTTTAGGAGAGGAGGAGAGCCCTGGATGTGGGAAAACTTGAGGAGAACCCTGAATGGAGAAAACTTGAGAGGAGCCATGGGAAAAAGGGATTGGAGAGGAACGAGAGGCGAGACAATGAACTCCGGTGGCGTTGAGAGTTGAGCGATTGCCTATCGGGAAAAAGATGGAATTCCCGTGACTTAGACTGACTGCACCGTTTTGGCATATAACTGGGACTTTATTACTTCATATATAGAAATCTGTGAAGCAAATAAATACTTCTTTTATTTTAAAATTCAATCTTTCATTTGTTACCTACTCACGACGTTACAATATCGTCGAAATTCTCCGCCAAAAACCAAAATGTATGTAAAAGGTTCTGAAAAGGTAAGTAAATTGCTTGCATCTCTTAATTTCAAAATACATGTAGAAGAGATAGACAAAAGATAAAATCAAAGAAGTAAAAAAATAATAATTCAAAAATCAATTATAGATAACCATGATAGAAAAACATGTTATATAAAATTAGTTTCTCTTCATCAGTCCCAAAGAGAATTTTAAAAATTTAGCTAAAAGAGTCATAATTAAATCTATATAGAATCAGGAAGTGGAAGTGGGTACAGGAGTATGGCGTTTACCAGGAAAATATTCAATGCATATTGTGACGTCATAATTTTTACTTCTCATTTAATGCAATTCAGTTTATTTTTTCTAATGGAGTCGTGGCTTCCAATTAAGAGCAGTTTCTAATCTGTTATATGTATGTGAATCTTCGTTTGCTGTGATATTATTTAGAAATGGGTTAGCTTCGAAAAGACAGAGAGATATCGGTTATGTATTTTGTCTTGCAAAGGAGTGCGCGCCATTTGCATAAATTTAGCATTGTATAAATAAGTATTAACTTAATTAATTGCCTCGCAATTTATCGTTACACCACTGCTAAACTATATTGGTACCAGCGTCGGGATATGTTCCTGAATAAAAAGAAAATAAATTTTGATATATAGCAGGAGCCTCCTTTACGTTGGGGAGGATATATCATAACCATTCGAATTACTTTTAAGATAAGTCTTTTATTGTGCAATAGATAAATGCAACCAGCACTTTGAGTTTTTATAAAGCACATAATTACACCCTGCACTGGGAATTTTTGGGAATTATATAATAAAAATGTACATCTTCCCCTAGTAGGCATGAGATACGTTCATCGCCCCCCCCCCCAGAGCAGTTCCTGTTGTCGATGTCTTGCCCGTGAAATTTATAGAAAGATAAGTAAATTTTAACGAAATTTTTTTTTCTGTGATAGTTGAACTATATTGTGTTTTGAAGTACTGTTTTATACCACCCTGGTACCAAAAGATGGCTAGTCGATACTTTGTATTCCTTTATCAAATATCTGAGAGATATCAAATTCAGCAATTCTGTGTAATTCTTGTTTTCATACGGAAAATTGATCTATTTAAAGAATAATTTTGTTTTCAATGTACCGAGACCTGATACTTTTCAAAAGCAAGTAATTTTGTCTCAATGTTTTTTCGCGTAAAAAATTGCTGAGTTTATAAATATTTTGCAGCTGTGTTTTATAAAAAAATATTGTGTAGCCTTTTGTTTTCAGATATTTTGTTGTGTATGAGAGTTATTTTTGTATTTGTTTTAAAGATTTAGTAGCATTTTAAGAGCTGATAATATTTCTTATTATATGTGTGTTTTAAATGAAGAATTCAAGTTTTTTGTTAAAACTAATCACTTTTTATTTTGGGTTTTGAAGCAAAAATTTTCATGTTAATATATTGATTGAATAAAAAGATTTTTTCAGGGTTTGAGTATAACTAGACCTAAAATACTAAGAATGTAAATATCAGTTTTATTTTCATTGTAAATTTAAAAGTAAAGTTTATTCTGTCTTGTTTTACTTTTGCTTGCTTGCATTTATTGTTTTGAGAATCTAAAAATATTTTTATAAACCTTATTCGTGAAGAAAAATAAGTTTTACTTTGGCAAGTCTGTGAGTTTTGAGATTTTGAATTAATAGGGGGTCAAAAATTTTAGTCAATTTAGTTTAAAGTGATGAGCACGGGGAAGAATTCGTCAAATCGATGTTTGAGGTGTTTATTATGGATTGAAAACGAAAGGAAGAATTGGAAATTAAAAAGCAAAAATTTAAAGAAGAAATCGAAGTACAGGAACGAAAACAAAAAGAATTAGAAGAAAGAAGATAGGGTGAAAATTTTTAGTTCTACATGAAAAAAGACATCAGCCGCACTATTTAGTATTATTTTAGCATTAATCTACAGAAAGATATCTCTTCCAAATGAACTTTGGGTCACACATTTGTTGGGCCTACTTCCACAAGGTATCACGCAGATAATTTCTCGTGAGCCCAAAGAAAAGGCAAATAATTATGATCGTGCGAAAAATGTACTGTTAAAGAGACCCAAGTTAACTCCAGAAAAACTCAAGCAACTGTTTAGTGCTCACCTGAAAACTGCTGAACGTACTTGGCAACACTTCGTTATGAACTTCAGACGTTTTGATGGATGAAAATAAGGATACAAAATTAAAACCTTTGCTCAATTGCGTGATATCATCATTGCGGATCAGATGAAAAAATAAGCTCTGTTTGAGTTGGG
>BMAV01010021.1:594569-623324 GCA_019973955.1 Trichonephila inaurata madagascariensis
GTAAGAGTATGAACTCTTTCCACCCGAGGATGAGCTACCCCTTGCTAAATTAACTTAGCTTGATGTTGATCAACTCGCGTGCACGCGCTCTAAAGGAAAATGAAAAGTTAATGACTTTGATAAAAGGAGTTGAAGTTGGAAAAGCTATACGAATGCTTACGAGTAAAAAAAAAAAAAATTGCTAATGAAAGAGAAATTACATACAAGTGAGTTGGAAATGAAACCAATTCTCTTACCCACTAAATTACGCAAGTATATTCTAAAAATGTGTCATGAAAGTACACCATGAAAATTTAGGGACAAGGAAAACGAAGGATTGCTTTGCAAAATGTTTTTTCTAGGAAAACTGTTACAAGGGTTACGAGGAGTATGTCAAAACTTGTGATCATTGTCAAAGAGTTGGAAAGGCAAGCGACAAAAAAAAAAAAAGGCTCCAAAAACTTTGGTTGTAGTTATTACTGAAGTGTTTTATAAGCTCAATATTAATATCGCTGAACTTTCACCAGAGACAACTTCTGGAAACAAATATCTGTGTTAAGGTATCTGACTATCTCCGGCTTATCATGATTCGAGCCTGGTGCCACTCGGGACCCAATGCGCAGAAGGGGCTTATCTACGTTAAATATGTCGAACCTTAAACTTTCTACCAATGGTGTTGTGTGGGTTCCAGCTCAGATGGCGTCCTCGTCACTATACCATGTGTTAAGGTAATAGATGGCGCTGTTTCAACAGCGGTGTTGTGTAACTGTAACCCCGGGAAGACGGAGGAGTGATGAGTGGAACGTGTAAATGCAACGGGCAATGAACTGTTTGATATTCGAAGCTTTGAATTTGTTGAAAGATTCTAATATTTTGAGTTATCGTGACTTCTGATTCGGCTGAAAGGTTGTTGCCGGTAGGAAACATTTCAAGCGGATTCAAGGCGGTGAGATCGCTTTGATTTTTTTTCCTTGAAATTTATTTAGTATAACTTTTCTTCTATCTTCGGATAAGACATTTTTTTAGTACTTACACAAGATAATGTATTGATACAAAGTTGAATGTTGGAGTGGGGAAGAGAAAATGGGTGATTACCCTCACCCAGATAATAAAATGGAGGTGGAAAGTACAAATTCTAATTTTTCATTAAATAAATATAGATGTAATTTAACAGATATGGAATTATTAGCCAAGTTTGAGGAAGAACAAAATTTTAATACGAGTCCGAATATTACAATTTTCTTAAAATCAGAAAATAACTTTCAGAGTGATAATCCACTTAAATTAAAAGAAATAATAATGAAAGAGTTCACAATTAAAGTATTCTGAGTATAAGCAAAACAAGAAACGGAGAGATTATAATTAAAACAAATAATTGCGAGACCACCAAAGAAGCATTAAAAATTAAAGAAACTAATGGAGCAAAAATAAGTATAAGATTGTCCCTTATTGGCCTAGCCAGTAGTTACATATTACAAATAATAGACACAGAATATACAATAGATGACACAAAATCGGAATTGGAAAATAACAACTATGCAATTTTTGATATTCAACGTTTTATAAGAAAAAAAACAGAATCTGGATTCAAACCAATCAAAACAATTAAAGTTACCCAAATTGGATTCAGTATTCCTGAAAGAGTTCCAATAGGGTTTGAAATGTTCAAAACTAACCTTTACTTTGAAAAACCTAAACAATGCACAAACTGTTGAAAATTTGGACACATTCAAAAATTTTGTAGAAGCTCAATAAAATGCCCAATTTGCTCACTAAACCACTCTGAAAACGAGTGTAAAGAAATAAGGGGAAAAAAAATGTAGCTCTTGTGGAGAAGAGCATGATTCTAACGATAAAGGTTGCAAAAGATATTAAGAAGAAGTTGAAATCTTAAAATTTAAAGTACAGCAACACATCTCGAGAAACGAAGCAGTTGAGAAATTCCAAAAGGCAAAAAACACCATACTCGGCCAAAACTTATAATAATCAAACAGAGAAGATAGAAAATCTTGAAAAAAAATTTACAAAATTAGAATTGAAATTTGAAGAAAACAATAGCATATTTGAAAAGAAATTAGAACAAATAGTACAGCGCTTCACGACAGAACTGAATACCGTGGTAGCACAAATAAAAAATTTGACTATTTCTTCCTTAATGAATACCCCATAGAATCCACCTTGAAAAATTTGCATCCATTATAACAATTCTAAAAGATGATGATTATCTAATAAATAGAAAAATGAATGAAAAAGCAAAAAGACTCAAGAAAATATCAGAACAGAGAGGAAATACATTAGAAAGTGTAGTAGAACAAAATACAAAAACTTAAATAAATATACAAATTTTCTTATATTCTCGCTAAAAAATTCAATATTAAACTGCTTTCTTTTTTGGACATTTAAACTAATTCGTAGTATTGCACCTTTTTTCACTTTAAATCATGAATATAATCGAATGAAATGCACGTGGAATTAAAAACAAGAGGTCAGATATTCTTTTCGAGCCAATTTTTCAAAAAGCAAGCATTTTAATAATACAAAAAACTTGGTTACATCCAAATGATATTTTCCCAATTCCCAATAAGAATATATTTGAAATTGATTGATAAATCAAAAGAGGAGAGGAGGGTTAATGATAATTTTAAACAAAGATATTAGCGCAATAAAAATATTCTCAGAAATTAGTGATGACTTAGAAATTTTAATTGTCAGAGTTCAGATAGATACAGTTCCTATCACAATTTTTAATATATACATCCCACCGGGTAACTTTAAAGACGTCAATTTATCAAAAATAGCATCATATATTGATAATCAGTTTAATATTGGGAGATTTCAACGCATCTCATGAGATATGGGGATCAAAAAATTCCAATGCTTCTGGAAAAAAAAGATTTTTTAATGGATTATTGAAACTGACTTAATGTTATTAAACGATAAAAGTCCAACTCTTATCTCCATTCATCGGGAATTTTTACATCTATAGATCTTTCTTTAGCATCTATAAATTTATGATTTATACTGGTCCTCAAATACCGATAATTTTGAAAGTGACCACTTCCCTATAATTATTAATTACAAAATAACAAACAGTTCAGCAACAAATAATTTTAAACAAAAAACAAATTGGAACAAATTTATCAATATTATTCAACAAAAGTTAAATTTAAATGAAAACATAAATATAGATCTTATAGAAGAAATTAAAAAAGCTCAAACCTTATCTCAAGAATCAGAGAAAAAAAACTAATCAGTTCAAGAGCTCCATGAAGGATAGAAGCATGCGGGCATTTAAGAGAAAAAAAAAGAAAACTCCTTAATAAAGCAAGAAAAAACTTTAAAGAAGATTGGATAAAATATAAAGAAGTAAGTGCAAAACTTAAGCGAACAATCAAAGCCTGTAAGGCAAACTTTTGGCACACACACAAGACATGTGAAAAATCACTTCTCCCAAAGATCTTTTTAAAATAATTCGGATAATCAAAAATAGAACAAATTCTAACTATTCTTCATTTAATATTATTGAGAATAACGGAACCATACAAACAAACGAACAATCCCAAACAGACTGTTTTTTACAATATTACGCAAAACAAAACGATAATATTCCAAATATCTCTATATTCCGGACACAATAGTCAAGATATTAATAAACCTTTCTCTTTAAAAGAATTAGAAATAGCAATATCTCATCAAAAGAACAGCAGTCCAGGGCATGATAAAATTTCTCTCCAAACAATCAACCATCTCCCCATCAAAGCAATAAATCTTCTCCTGAAATTCTGTAATGACAGTTGGTCTTCAAGTCAAATTCCAAAATATTGGACTCACACAATTATTCTACCTTTCATAAAACCTTACAAAAATCCCAAGGAAGTTTTGTCATACCGTCCTATATCTCTTACTTCAGTAATTGCCAAATTATTATAAAGAATGATTCTGCATAAAATGTTAGATTTCAGTTTTCAAAATAAAATTTTTCATGTTAATGATCATGGTTTTTACCCTCACAGAAGCAGCATTAATACGTTACTTCAATTACAACATGACATTATACTGGCTAGAGAACGCAAGGAATATTTTATTTTGATAGCATTAGATATTAAAGCAGCATATGACTCAGTGTGGAAAAGTGGTCTTGTTTCTAAATTTAAAAGAGTTGGATACTGTGGTAGATTGCTTCGATGGATTCAAAACTTCTTACATCAGAGAACAATTCAAATTAAATAGAGGAACAATTTTTTTCAAAAATTATTAAAAATAATTATGGTGTACCTCAGGGTTGTATCTTAAGTTCTTTCCTATTTATGATTTATATGGCAGATATATTTGAAATTCAACACGACAGCCATCTTCTGGTTCCCGCAGATGACATATTCTTATACAATATCGGTACAAATTGGAATAAAACAATATGAGAAATGCAAGAATCTTTAAATAATATTTCAGCCTGGTGTAAAAAATGGAAATTGTCCACCTCTTCAGAAAAAAGCAGTCTAATCAACTTTTCCAGAAAAAGAAGCACACCTCCATTACTTAAAATATGCGACAAACCTATTCCCGAAGTGAAGAGTCTTGAAATCCTGGGCATAATCTTCGACCCCAATATCACCTAGAAAAATCATATTAATTACCTACGTCAGAAAGGATTCCAATATTTAAATCCCATTAAAGCCTTATCTTCTCCGAAAATAGGAACAAGATCTGATCATCTTTTAAATATTATTAATGCCACAATCCGTTCTGTCTTTGACTATGGTAGTCAACTTTTTTCCTTTTCTAGCAATAGCAACAGACAGAAACTAGTACCGATTTACAATGCTGCCTTACGTTTAGCCCTAGGTCTCTCAAGAAACACCCCGTTAGATTTATTAAGAGCAGAGTCTATGAATGGAAGTATTATTAATAGCCATAATTACCTTTACCAAAAATTTATAACTAAACAAAAAGCATTAAGAGACTGGTCACCGAACGCAAAGTTATTTTGGGATATAAATAATATTTTTTATAAATATAGAGAAAAAGAGATCAGTATTTTTCAAAAAACAATCAACCGGCTCCAAGAACTATTTATCTCTAAAGTGGATATTCACATCAGTGGATCCCTTCTCCTCCAATCTATGAAAATCACAAAATAAGCATCTATACTCATGAACTACCATTTCAAAACAAGGATCTTCCAGATGTCATACTACAAAGTATGTGTGTTTAATGATTACATTAAGTCAAACTTTAATAACAATATCATAACAGCAACAGATGGTTCAAAAAATTCTAATCAAACGTCAATAGGAAGGAATTTTGATCCCCAAGAAAAAAGTTCGACAAAATTTTATACTGAAAGAAATGATTTCAATTTTCACAGCTGAAGCTATAGCCATATGTACTGCGTTAAAAAATTGGGTTTCTGAAACAGAAAACTATGTCATCCTGACGGACAGCTTATCAGTTCTAAGGAGTATCCAAAATATTAATAGAAAATCCAATACGATAATATTAAATTTAAATTCAACTTTACATGAGTGCCTCCAAATAGCTTAATCAATTACATTCATTTGGGATTTGGGTACCAGCTCACAAGGGAATAGGAATCAATGAAGTTGATAAATTAGCTAAAGCCTCTTCAGAACTATAGTATATTATTTCTTTGGAAGATCTACATACATATTTCAAAAACAACATAAAAGTAAAAATGAAGAAGCATGGAAAAAGAGCAGAAGACATAAAAAATATAATTATATTTCTCATCTTGAAAAGTGGAATAGACAGGCAGCAAAAAATAGAAATACAGAAGTTTTAATCAATAAGTTGCGAGCTAAAAAATTATTATTAAATGATATTTATTTCCTTTTTAAACAAACAGATTCTCCTTTGTGTGCAGATTGTCAAGTACCAGAAACGAGTGAACATTTTATATTAAACTGTATCAAATACAAATCGCAGCGTGAAATTTTGAAAAATTTTATCTCCAACCACGGAGAATGGTCGTATTCCTCAATAGCGAAATGTAAAACAATAGAGCAAGTTGAAGAAGTTGAAGAATTCTTAACATCAACCAATAGATTCTAAAATTCCAGCTCTAATAGATTTTCAATGCTCTACTTTCATCAATTTCAGTTAAAACACAAGGCGGTAATTAAAACTACTGATGGACAGTGCAATCACTAGATGTACGTTACAACTTAAGTTAAAAATTAATCCACATTATATCGGAGAATAAGGCGTTGGCCAAGTCTCCACTTTTACAGTGATATTCACCGTACTGAACTGAACTGAGTGGAACGTTAGAGAGTTTGAGTGGATTTGCTGAGATGCTGTGAGAGAGTTAAGTAGTATAGGGTGTAGATTTTAGTTTGTAATGTATAGGGGGTGTGAGATTTTAGTTTGTAATGAATAAGGTGTGAGAAGTTTGTAAATAAAGTTATTTGTTATTGGAGAGAGGTAGATTTATTTGTAGTTAGCGTAATCAGTACATTTTTAGTGTACTGATTACGCTTTTAGTTGAAATAGTCAAATTGTTGAGGTAGGTCTTGTTTTCTTGATCTGTTGCTGTGCTTCTTGATTATTGTTGTATATCTTTTAGTTTAAAATGTCGGAAATTGAAAAATTGAAGACTAAACGTAAAGTAATAAGAAGCAATCTTATCAAATCAATAACTAAAAAATTGAAAAGTTTTTAGTTGAACCGAGTAATGAAACCACTGAAAATAGAGTTGATTGAAAGAGTTTAAAGAACAATTAATTGTGAAAAAGAAATCGATCTCAAAAGTTTAAATGATGCTATCGAGAATTTATGTGATATTAGTGAAATGGAAAGTGAAATTATTAGTGTGGAGGAATATTGAGACAAAATTATTCTTTGGAAACGAAGAATATCAAATAAAATTGATGGCTGTATCAAAAAGGAATCCCATGTTCATTCGGAGAGCAATTCTGTTCCAATAAACTCAATGATAAGAGAGAATTATAAAACAGTTAAATTACCCAAATTAAATATAAATAAATTTTATGGTAATCATTCTCAATGGTTAGATTTTTTCAGCCAGTTTGAAAGTGCAATAGATAATAATTATAGCATAACCAAGATAGATAAATTTAATTATTTAAAATCTTATTTTTAGGTAGAACAGCAGCGAGTTATATTAGTGGATTTTCATTGACGGAAGTGAATTATGATGTAGCTTTGGATTCATCAAAAAGTAGATTTGTTAATAAGAACACACTAATACAAACACATTTAAACCAGTTATTAAGATTGCCTGCTGTGTTAGAAATATAAACGATTTGAGTGGGTTAAGAAAAATGTTTGATAAAGCAGAAACGCAGGTCAGAAGTTTAGAGTCCTTAGAAATTGAAACGGAAACGTACGGGAATCTTTTAACGCAGATATTGTTAGAGAGGTTACCAAAAGAATTAGTATTAGATTTGAATAGAAATTTCTCTAATGAAGATTACACATTTAAGAGAGAATTTGTTTACATTTCTAGATAAAGAGATGCAATCGAGAGAACGAACATTTTTATTTCCGAGCAAAACAGAAAATCGGACTTACCAAAACTTTATCAGGGAAAGTAAGAATAATTTTAAAAAATTTGAGCAACCTAGACAATTTAAAAGTGACAGATTTATTCAAGGTGTAAATTATGCATCCGCCCCTGGTTCGAGTTGTATGTTTTGTGGTAGTGCAGAACATAAGTTTTGCGAATTTGAGACGGTTGCAGAAAGAAAAAATAAGCTTAAGTTAGAGAATAGGTGTTTTCGTTGTTTTTCGAAATTTCACTTGGCCCGTTTCTGTAGGGCAAAACTTGACCCCTGCAGAAACTGTAAGAGTAAGATTCACCATTACTTGCTTTGTGAAAGGAAAAATTCGAGGGATCAATCCCGCACTGAATGTTCAGGTTCTAATGAGGCAACGGGGTGTAACTCTAGCTTGTCGAGGTCAAAGGGCACCTTACTGCAAACCTACAGTCAGGGCTGGCTCTAGCAGTTTTGCCGCCCCGGACAAAAATGGAAAAAAATGCCGCCCTTTCTCTCTCTCTCTCTCTATATATATATAACGGGTTTTCCAATAAGGACTTGACTTTTTTCAAAATAAAATGAAAACCATTTGAGATATTTCAAAAACTTTATTATCGGGTTGAAGTACATTCAAAACATTTATAAATGGAACTCGACTTCGCTCATATGGCCACCACGGGCACGTTTGCAGCGGTCAATTCGTTGGACCCAATTTTCCATGACTCGGCCACACATTTTGGCCGAAACGGCTTCTATTTCGCGTTCAATGTTGGCTTTGAGCTCTTCCAACGTCGTCGACTTATTAGCATAGATCAATGACTTGACGTAGCCCCAAAGAAAAAAAATCTAGAGGCGTTAAATCGCACGAACGAGGCGGCCAATCGACTGGTCCATTTCTTGAGATAACACACTCATCAAACTTGTTCTTCAATAAATCGATCGTAACGTGTGCTGTGTGGCTTGTGGCGCCATCCTGTTGAAACCACATGCTTTCCAAGTCCATATATTCCAATTCGGGCCAAAAATAATCGATAATCATTGCGCGATAACGATCACCATTCACAGTAACGTGGGGACCACTATCGTCGACGAAAAAATATGGCCCTATGAGCCGCCGGCATTCAAACCGCATGAAACAGTTATCTTTTGTGGATGAAGTGGTTTTTCATTAAGCACATGTGGATTTTCACCCGCCCAATACCGCATATTTTGTTTATTGACAAACCCATTGAGCCAGAAATGAGCTTCGTCACTGAAGATGATTTTGCGATGAAATTGATCATCTTGGCGCATCTTTTCTAGAGCCCAATCGGAGAACGTACGTCGCTTCGAATGGTCCATCGGCTTCAATTCTTGAGTGAGCCTGATCTTGTATGGGTGTAAAGTAAGATCCTTACGCAAAATTCGCCATAAAGTGGTCTTGGCGATGCCCAACTCTTGAGAACGCCGTAGAATTGACTGATTTGGATCATTTGCTATGGACGTTTCAACGGCAGCGATATTTTCGACACTTCGACCAACCCGTAGTCTCACTGGCACGGCAACATCACACAACGAATATGTAGACTCAAACTTTTTCACTAAACTTGTTACTGCCTGTCTACTAGGGCGAGAATTACGACCGAACATCGGAGTTAACGCTCTTAAAGTAGCGGCCACCGACTCCGAATTTCTGTAGTAAATGTTTAAGATTTGCAGACGTTGTTTGTTCGTGTACTTCACCATGATGAAAAGGTTATGTCTACTGAATAAACTGACAGTGACAGTTCGATGTTAAGTGAAAAGGTGCGTTCACAAACTAAATTCAAAATTGTCAAGTCCCTATTGGAAAACCCCTTATATATTATTTTGTCTTGAAAAATTTTAATTAATTCGAAATTAAGGACGTAATTACTTGTTATTTAATACGAATGAAATGAAAGACAAGTAATCCTCTACTTAAGCAGTCCAATTTCTTCGAAAAATAGTCTAATGGTGGGGATCACAAGCGTTTGTTTTAATTTATATTAACTACACTCAAGACTAAAATAAAGCATCTCCTCTCCTGTTGGGTAGCTAAAACTGGACATGGTAAGGATGAAAGGAATGTTAGTTGTGAACTCACTCCAGGATGGGGAGAAAGTTACTAGTTAAAGATGTGTAAATATATTAAATTTTATGCTTTGACATATACTCCCGCCTCAAACCCTTCAAGCTTCAACATAAAAGATAACTGTCATTAAATATACAGAAAACAAAAAATAAGATACGTTAAATGAAATAACAAATTTACACCCAATAACATTTCAGAAAATGTATCAATTTTTTTTGTAACAAATGTATATACATGTTTCAAATTTGATCCAAATGCCGCCCTTAAAATTTGCCGCCCCGGGCAGGGGTCCGGTTTGTCCGGCCCTACAGCCACCCCTGCTTCAGTATTATTGCCTAAGGGGGAAACGAAGATGGTGAGAATCCTTCTGGAAAATGGATCTGAAAGATGTTGGGTGACTAAGACCTTCACTGATTCTATGGAGCTAAAAATATTACGAAAAGAAAGGTTATCGGTTTTTTTCTTTTGGCTCTATCAACGCAGTAGAGAAAATATATAACGTTGCGAAAATAGAATTGAGTAATAGATATAATTGTGCACAATCTATTCAAATAGAAGCTTTGATAACGGAAACAATTACGGCATCTCCTATAGTGGCGCCAGATATTGATACTAGAAATATTTTAGAGCGGAAGGGATTGTTTTTGGCAGATTTATGTGACACTTCCGGTCACAATATAGATATATTAATCGGAGGAGATGTATTCTGGGATGTTATTAGTAATAGTAAAATTGAGAAAATTAGTGACTCAATAAATTGTATTCCTACTATTTTCGGATTTACATTACAAATTGTAAGACTAGTATTTCCCAAGCGGTATCAACAAATTTGAGCGTACAGGCATTATGGGATTTAGAATCACTGGGGATATGTGATGACGAGAAGTTCTCAGTTACAGACGTCGAATTAATTAAACGATTTGAAAACAATTTGAAATTTAAAAATGGGAGATGTGAAACTCGACTATTGTGAAAAGACTCATCGGGAGGTTTAATGAATCATTTTTTCTTAGCGAAAAAAGGGTTTGAGAATTTGCAGAATAACTTTAAGAAAATGGACTGGGTTACTGAAGAATATATAAAGATATAATTCAGGATCAATTTTGTAAGGAAATAATTGAAGAATGCTCTCGGGATGAATATGAGTACTTTATGCCACATAGACCAGTTGTAAGAAATGATAAGGATACAACTAAAGTTCGCTTCGTTTTTAAATGTAGTTCAAAAATTAAAGAAAATTTATCCCTTAATGATTTTCTTGAAACCGGTCCAAATTTAAATCCTAATGTGTGTGTGTTCTAGATATTCTTTCAAATTTCAGGAAATTTAAAATTGCATTTAGCGCGAATATTGAAAAGGCATTTTTAATGAGTAGTGTAGCAGAAGAGGATAGGAAATTTTTACAGTTTTTATGGTTTCTTGATAATTGTAATGAAAATTTCAAATTTATGCGAATGACTCGTCTACCTTTTGGTTGTAAGACATCTCCATTTATATTAAGTGCAACGATCAAGGGGCACATTAGACAGTTTCGAGAGGATAAGCCTAAAAGTGTAGAAATGCTAGATATGTCTCTTTATGTAGATGATTTGTATTTAGGTGCAAAAGATATTTATGAAGCTTATGAGAGTTATCTAGGGATGCTGTGTGATGATTTTAAAGGCAGCCGGTATGAATTTGAGAAAATTAAATACTAATTGTGAAAAATTAAGATCAATGTGGATTCAATAGGAACTTGTTCGAACTGATAGTGGTTCTAATGGTCAGTTGAAGGTGTTAAGTTTAAATTGGAATACGGTTAAGGATGAGTTGTCGTTAGATGTTACGTCGTTGTTAAAAAGCTTAAAGAATTTGTTGAGTACTAAGTGATTTGTGTTACATGTGCTGCTGCTATGATTTTTGATCATGTTGGTTTTGTTAGTCCCTTTGTGGTTAGGATTAAATGCTTACTTCAGGAAATTTGGTTACGAGGTATTGCTTGGGATGAGTTACCGGATGATTTAAAGGTTAAATGGATTAATTGGGGTTCGAAGGTAAAATATTTGAATGATTTTTCTGTAGCGAGAAATTGTTTTGCATCATGCAATAATTTAAACATAACTAGAGGTGAAGTGCGTATATTTTGTGAGGTATCTCTAATAGCCTACGGTGCTGTTGCTTATTTTAGATACATAAACGATGATGGCGAAATACGGATTGGCTTTATGATGTCGAAGGGTATAGAGTATCTCCCCTCAAAAAACTTACATTACCTACACTTGAGTTAATGGCAGCAGTAATAGGTGCAAGGAAAATATCTTGTCTTTTGAGTGATTTAGTTGTCGAGTTTAGGTTTTGGACAGACTCATCAATTGTTCTTCATTGGATAAAGGGCTGTTCAAAACAGTGGAAGCAGTTTGTACGCAATCGTGTGGTGGAAATTCAGGAAAAATCTTATCCTAATCTAAATCATAAAAATCTAAATCATGGAATCATTGGAGTGGTCGTGAGAATCTTGCAGATATAGTCAATCGAGGTGCATCCGTTGAACATTTATTGCAAAATAAATTATGGTGGTTGGGGCCAGATTGGATGGGTAGTGAGCAAGTACTTTATAACCATTATTCTACAAAAGATATACCTACTGATATTGTAGAATGCGAGAAAACGAAAACTAGTTTTTTCTACAATAACTGACAGTAATTAGATAGGTTATCTACTACCCAAGTATTCTTCCTTTCAAAAACTATTGCGGGTAGTAGAGCCTGGTGTCTACGGTTTGTCAAAAACCTTAGAAGTTTATCCCGTGTACAAACTAGGTTCCTTTATGCTGCAGAGCTGGGTCGGGTTCATTCCATCATAATTGTGCATATTCAACGAGAGATGTTTTCCGAAGAAATCCAAACATTGGAAAGGAAAGATCTAGTGAGTTCTCAGTAAACTCGTGGGCTGCGGTAGCCTAGTGGTTAAGGTATCGGATCATGGCAGGCATGTCATGAGTTCGAGCCCTGTACCACTAAAGACCCGCCATGTAGGGCAGCGATGCACGTTAAATCTGTCGAGAGCTGAAACGTCCTCCCGTTGGTGTGGTGTGGTAGTTAGGAGAGAGGGTGCCAGCTCAGGTGTCGTCCACGTCACTTGACCATGGTTCAAAATTACGTGGTCCGTCGCCAAAAGCCCTCGTGTAGCTGAACAGTGCGACGTTAATATTCACTCACTCACTCAGAGTAAACTCATAATGTTGCATCCATTTTTAGATGATGAAAAGATCCCGAGAGTTGGTAAAAGACTGAGGAATTCAAGCTTACCTGAAAAAACAAAGCATCCAATTATTCTTCCTAAATCGCATTACGTCACTGAATTGATAGTGAGACACAAACATCTTCATGGTGGTTCAGAATTAATACTTTCAGCCCTAAGGATGCAATACTGGATCATCAGTGCTCGAACAAAAAGTCATGAGAAAATGTGTCCCCTGTTTTAGACACAAAAGTGTGTTCTCGCAACAGCTGATGGGAGATCTTCCTGTATCCAGAGTGAATCCAGGTAGAGCTTTCTCTAAATCAGGAGTTGACTTTTCTTCAAGTGAAGCCCAGGAGAGGACGAGGTGTTCGAGCTTTGAAGACTTATGCCTGCATTTTTGTGTGTTTCATCACCAAAGCAGTTCATCTCGAATTGGTTGGAAATTTGGCAGCAAATTCCTTTCCTTAAATGCTTCATCGCAAGGAGAGGAAGAGCTGTACAGTGACTGCGGAACAAATTTTATTGGTGCTTGCAGAGAGTTACGAAAGGGGGCTTCTAATGAAGTCATCAATTATTTAGCAAACGAAGGAGTTACATGGAAATTTAATCCTCCTTCATCTCCACACTTTGGTGGACTGTGAAATCGATGAAAACGCACATGAAACGTGCTATTGGTTCCCAGGTTCTTACTTATGTAGAGTTCTCAACTTACCTGGCAGAAGTCGAAGCTTGTCTGAACTCCCGTCCGTTAGTGCCTGTATCCAGTGATCCAGAGGACTGTACAGCTATCCCACCAACGCACTTCTTAATCGGAACTTCGTTAAAAGGAATTCCAGAGTCTAATTTGTGTAGCAAAAGAATATCTCTGTGGGATCGGTGGAAACTATTACAGCAAATGACTCAGTCATTTTGGAAAAGTTGGTCTTTAGACTATTTAACACAGCTACAACAGCGTAGGAAGTGGCAAAAACAGCAGCACAGTTTAAAGGTAAATGATTTAGTTCTCATAAAAGAAGACAATTTACCTCCATTAAAATGGAAATTAGGACGTGTCTTAAAGGTGTACGAAGGACTCGATGGGAAAGTTCGAGTTGTTAATTTGAAAACTCCCTTTGGTGAACTTAAAAGACCAATTCATAAACTATGTGTGCTGCCAATTGAGAACTAAATATAGAACTGTAAAATATCATTTGATTTTTTCTTTACTTATTATTTAGTTTGTTTAGTATTGAAAATGTATGTTTAATATGTAGTGCTTAGAATATTATTGAAAAACCGTAAATTATAAAATTGATTTTTCCTTTAGATGATTTGAATTGTGATGTATAATGGTGGGTACAAAATGTTATTATTTTATTATCTGCTATTAACATTCTATTTTGTATTCTATTTGTATATTTCTATTTGATTACATTGAAGTTATGATTTACTCAAGATAATATTGTATAAAGTGCATTGTGCAAATTTTGATATCCTGTAAGGTCATCGGCCGGCAGTACGTTAAGGTAACTGACTCATCTCCGGTTTATCATGATTCGAGCCTGGTGCCGCTCGGGACCCAATGTGCAGAAGGGGCTTATCTACGTTAAATATGTCGAACCTCAAACTTTCTACCAATGATGTTGTGTGGGTTCCAGCTCAGGTGGCGTCCTCGTCACTATATCATGTGTTAAGGTAATAGATGGTGCTATTTCAACAGCGGCGTTGTGTAACTGTAACCCCGGGAAGACGGGGGACTGAACTGAACTGAACGTTAGAGAGTTTGAGTGGATTTGCTGAGGTGTTGTGAGAGTTAAGTAGTATAGGGTGTGAGATTTTAGTTTGTAGATGGAGAGAAGGTGTGGATTAGTTTTTGATCAGAGTTTAATAGCAAATACGCTCCTTATTGTTTGACTTCTACAATCTTTGGATTTCATACCGATCATTTGGGAGCAATAGCTAGTCGTCTCTAGCTCTTTTTAGAGCTGTTAGGGTAGGGCGACACCCATTTGTTCGCTCTTTCAATCTTTTACTCCTTTTCGACTATGGATCTGAATTTTGACACTCTTTTGGACATGGAACCCCGGACGCCTACTAGGCCTAGCACGCCGACCAAGATCTGTTCACAACTGCAGCAACTTGCTAAGGAAGTGGACCAATACTCAACATTTGTAAGAGGACAGCAGTTTACTATCGATGCCCTGAAAGCCTCTGGAATTTACGACCCGGACAATCCCTATGTGAAGGAACTCCTGAACAGACTGTACGAGTTTACAGGTCTACATCATCAAGCGGTGAGTACAGCTCTCTCTCCCTTGTGTCATTGATGGCTGCCCACATCATGATTTACCCGCCAGCACTCCAATTACAACGATCTCGAATACTCAGGATAATAGTAATGATTTTATAATGGAAACCGAAAACTCTCACCCGACTAAACGTAAAGAAAAATCTGATGGCTTTACTACGCCTCCTTCTAGCAAAATTAGTAAATTTAATAACGTTCAACTAAACTTTCAAATTGATCTTGCAAACAAATTTAATACTTTATCTCAGGAAACGGCAGAAAACAATCTCACTACTGACTCGGCTAGTACAACTATCCCGAACATCATAAAAGCACTTCTACCCAAAGAAAACACCTTAAATGCTCCCACGCTTAACCATAACACTCTAAATGCACCTACTCCAAACTATGTACCACCACCAATTATGTTAAAAGTAACTAATACATACAAACAACAAATGAAAATCATCACGGACAAATTCCCATCAACACGCGGTAAACTCACCGGTGAGTACTTGAAACTTTACACTAACACTAATGAATTACACAGACAACTTATTCACATCTTAGAAGACTTAAAATACGAATTTTACGTCATCACACCCAAGGAAAAACGCCCAATCAAGGTAGTTATTAAAGGACTACCCCGCGACACTAAAACCGATGAAATCAAAAATGACTTAATAGAACTCGGCTTCACCGTAGATAAGGTATCCCAATTAATCGGCCGTATTACAAATCAGCCCCTACCGGTATTCTTAATTTCTTTACCCCGCAACATCCACAACTCTAAAATTTTCGATTTAAATAAATTATGTTTCTTAACTGTCCGCGTTGAAGGCTATGAGAGCAAAGGGGTTACCCAATGCTTCTCATGCAACAAATTTAATCATACGGCAGAAAACTGCCATTTAAAACCCAGGTGCCTTAAATGCGGTGAATCCCACCAAACTCGCGAATGTGCAATAAAACGTGTTGAACAGATGTATTGCATAAACTGTAAGGTTGTTGGACACATGGCAAACTATGCCAAATGCCCACTTTACCCTAAGCCCAAAAAAGGATCTACTAATAACTACACTAACGTAATCAATAGTATTGTTAGACCTAATGTATCTTATGCAAATGCAACAAAAAATCAAAACGCTACAAATTCTAACTCCAAAAATATCCAACAAATGGCAACACGAAGTAGTGGGATTTCTGCCGTTGCCTCGCAAACTCAGGCCAAAAATTCAACTGTCATTCCCCCTCAAAATAATGTAAATGTAAGCAATAACCAAAATCCTAATGCTAATCTCATCACCCAATCCTTACAAGGAATTATTAGAGCATTGACAGCACTAACTGTGCAAATTAACAATATGAACTTTAATCCAAATCCCCATCAAGGAAAATCAATCAAAAATAAACAAACTAGAAAACGCGAGTTATACGCCTTAGTAGAGGCTATTATGGATAATGATTATGAATAGTCGATTAATGGTTGCCTTGAGTTTGTGTTCCTGGAACGCAAACGGCATTTTAAATAAAATTTATGAATTTAAATTATTTGTAGAGAAGTATAATCCCGATGTAATATATATATATTCTAGTTCAGGAAACACATCTGAGGCCTAAACACAACATAAACGTTAATAATTACAAATGCTACAGAAATGATCGTATCACAGGACAGGCTTACGGCGGCACTTTAATCCTCATTAAAAAATCTATACCTCACTTTCATACTTCTACGCCCCAGCTTCATCATGTTGAAGCAACTCTGGTCACGCTCAACCCTCCTAATCTAGACCCAATTACAATAACTTCTATTTACATTCCTCCCCTCTCTGATAACTATATCTCTTTACTTTAGACCTCGAAACTATCCTTCAGGTCAACAGTCATTGTGTGATTTTTGGCGATTTTAACGCCACACACAATACGTGGAATTGCTCCCACAATTCGGCCAGAGGAACTCAGCTAAAGGACTTCGTTGATCTAATGGATCTAGAAATCATTTATCCCGATACCCCTACCAGGTACGGGTATAACTCGCAAAGTACTTTAGACATTGCATTAACTGGAAATTTTAACTTCCCATTCACGATTGCATCCTTAGCTGAGTTACCATCTGATCATAACCCTGTTCTTTTAAATTTTTCTTTCAATATCCCAATTCATCAAGAAAATCCTAGAGCAATTACCACCTGTTGGCTTTCTTTTATGCAGCACCTTAATAATAATATTCATCTTGAAAATTATACAAATATTAATAACCCGGTTATTTTGGAGAATAAAATTACAAACTTTTCTGAAGCCGTATGCTCCACCCATTCTACCTCCTCACAACCAATCAGAAACACTCGACACGCATACACCCCAAGTCATATCAGAAATCTGATTTCTCGAAAATATCGCTCAAGAAAACTTTTTCAAACCACACTTAATCCAATTCACAAAACAGAAACAAACAGACTACAACCACACAAATTAAGCGAGAACTCAAAAAACATTCACAAGACACGTGGAAAACTAAACTTGAAGCTCTCAACACGCAGGATAATAGCCTTTGGAACATGAATAAAATTTTTAAAAGAAAACGCACAGATATTCCTGCTCTAAATACTGCTTCTGGCGTCGCTATAACCGACGACCAGAAAGCAAACCTCATAGCTAACACTCTTGAAGACAATTTCACAGAAAACGACAGACCAAGTAATTTCAACACTTCAATTGACTCTGACGTCACTAATGCCCTGGAAAACTTTTTCTCCCTTCCCCCCTCCACTCCTATCGCCCCTACTAATCCAGATGAAATTTCTAATTACATAAGTAAGCTAAAAATCAACAAGTCCCCAGGAATAGACAATATCACAAATAAAATGATCAAAAATTTCACCACTAAAACAATCATTGTTCTTACCTATCTTATCAACAAAATTCTCTTCCTTAGGCACTTTCCTAACAACTGGAAAACTGCCATTATTTTCCCCATTAAAAAGCCCGGTAAAAACATTCATCACCCTCAAAGTTATAGGCCAATTTCTTTACTCCCAACCCTAGGTAAAATTACAGAGCATATCATTCTCAATAGAATCAATTCGGATATTTATGATGCTAACATAATTAACCCAAACCAATATGGCTTCACTAAACATCTCTCTACTTGTCATCCCCTCCTCAGACTCACGGAAAAAATTACCGCTGGATTTCAGAGAGGCAGATCCACCGGAACTGTCTTTCTTGATATCCAGAAGGCTTTTGACCGGGTCTGGGTAGGTGGTCTCATTTATAAATTATTTATAACTTTCCTCCTTCATTAATTCATATAATAAATTCTTACCTTGTAAACAGGTATTATCAGGTCAGAGCCAACAACACACTCTCTGACACTCACAACATAAATATTGGCTGCCCACAGGGGTCCCTCCTTGGCCCAATTTTACTTAATCTATACATAAACGACATTCCAACACATCCACAAACAATGATAAACCTCTATGCTGACGACACATGTATAACGGCATGTTACAAAAATCACAACACAATCACACTCGCTCTAAATAAACACCTTTCTCTCCTGGAGAATTTCTTTAATACATGGAAGATAAAAATCAATGTCGAAAAAACGGTTGCTGTGCTTTTTACCAGGAGACGAAAGCCTTGCACACCTCCCACGCTATACTCCACACCACTACACTGGTCTCAGAGTACAAAATACTTGGATATCGTTTTAGATAAAGCACTCACTTGGAAACACCACATTCTACATGCAAGAAATAAATTCCGGATCGCGCTTAGATTAATTTACCCACTAATTAACAGGAATTCTGATATGACTCTCAACAACAAGGTACTTCTCTACACTGCTGTTTTGCGTCCCATTTTAAGTTATGCTTGCCCTGTGTGGGGTTACGCAGAAAATACTAATATTAAAATTCTTGAAGTCTCGCAAAATTCATTTTTAGAAATATAACTAGAGCTGGTAGATACACCAGAAACTCCTACATCTATAAAGCCCTTGATATTAAACCTTTTAAAAACTTTATTCAAACTCTTGCAATTAAATTTTTTAATAATCTCCCCAATACGAATAATCTAAATTTAATAGACATTCAAAATTACCACTTAAATGACAAAACTAAGAGACCCAGGAGAATACTCCTGGATTCTTATAATCCCCCTTAATAGTATTGCTTCGCAATCACCGCTATTGAAAATGCAAACTATTCATTCTAAATTTTTTTACTCCATATTTTTATCTTTAATTTTTGTAATTCTTGACTTTTAAAATTTTTCGCATCGCTGCACCCACCAGGCAAGCAATCTCTTATTTCAATTTCCCCAACTTCAGGGCAGCCATTAGAGAACTTTCTCACTTATTGCTATCAACCAATAACAGTGTCTACGCTACAGCTCCCAGTTGACTGTCAAAATTCTCGGGACTTTTTTCCCACCTAAATCAGAAGAGTACTACCCCCAGACTGTGATGCCATTCGCCTGCATTACCCTACCAAATTCAGTGAACTTTATTTTTCCCATTCAGGTTTTCCACTTGTCAGCTCCAAAATACTTATCAGATAGGGGATGGAGGATCTATTGCAGATCCATATCCCTGTGACGTGAAGAAACGTGAAACGTGATTTTAGTTTGTAATGTATAGTGTGTGAGATTTTAGTTTGTAATGTGTGTATAAAGTGTGAGATTTTAGTTTGTAATAAATAAGGTGTGAGTAGAAGTTTGTAAATAAAGTTATTTGTTATTGGAGAGAGGTAGATTTATTTGTAGTTAGCGTAATCAGTACAATATCTACTTATGGCGATGTATATGTCATCAAAATACCTGGATGTTGTAGTTTTGTCCAACATAACATCGATACCGGTTACTAATGCTTTACCCCAGATATTCAGTTGAACTGGTTTCCCGAAAGAGATTCAGCATGATCAAGGATCCTATACTTTATGAGTTTAGGTGGTTAATAGTTCGGTCTCCAAAAATCCATCGCAAATTTTCCATGTAAGTTTACTTAAACTTTACTATCAATGATCTGAGTTCGTAAATCTGATTGATGTCTAAAGTCATGAATCATCAGAATTAGAAGATTTTCCATCTATTGATGGTGACGCAAATGTTTTTAATCTTGAACAGGTTCAAAAGGTGTTAATGTGAAGTTGAATGCAGATTAACCGATGAACAAGTTAATTGGTTAAGTAAAATATGTAAGTATTCTTATTACTTCTCAAATGCTCCTGGAATAACCAACATGGTAGAGAATTTGATACTGAACTTACAACAAAGAAAACGATTTGTGCAATACCATACAAAATATCACCTAGATAGATATATTTTAAAAACAGAAATAGGCAAAATGTTGCAAATGAGTCATTGAAGTTGGAGAAAGTGATTACATCATCGATTATTTTAGTCGAAGTATTTAGAAAGGAGCCCACAGACAATGAATTGACTTCAGGAAACCAAACGAAGTTACTAAGACTCAATATTTTCACGTATTTAACATAGAAAAAAGGACTGGACCAGTTGCTGCAGCAAAACACACTAGTGTGCTGGATGTCTCAAAAGACTGCTGACAGATACCACTAACCAAAGAAACACAAAAGTATGCAAATCTCGTAACCAGATAGGAATTTTAGAATTTGGACCATTTAGGCTTGACCCTTTGGCTTGAAGAACACGCCTTTTTGCTTCCGTAAAATGTCTGAAATTTTAAGGAGTTGAAGAATTTGCTGTGTCCTATTTCGACGATGCGCCAACTTATTCTCTTGGCGGGACTAAACACCTGAAACAGGGCAATTTCTTGCAGGTGTGCACCGCACAGGAGCGGCCAAAACAAGGGGTGGCCGCAGGTCGCATATAATTCTATCAATCAAGCAAAAAATTTTACGAATTTCTTAAATTAAAACTTATTATAAGTTTTATTTTGAGAAATTCGTAAAAACATTTGCGAATAAATATGCTGAATTTTAAATAGTTATTGAAAATTCAAAGTAAGTCCTGATAGCGTAGCTTAGTTTAAGAAAAGTAGAGTGTTAGTGAACAGTGTGTTGGTTCATTGTCCATTAATGTCTTTACACACATCCTTCATTTGATAGCAAAATTCGTAACAGAGCCGGCAATACCGCCATAGAAAAGGTTTTCTTCCTTATCAGCTGCTCTGACGGTGTACTGTGGATCGATGTCGTCTCAAAAATGATTTTTGCGAAAGTTGCTTTACGAAAATATCTAAAATGGTCAATATTACCTAAGATATAGGAGTGTTTAAAATTAATGTGGATTTGGGGAAATTGAAAAAGTTTTCAATTGAATACAAAATAGAGGAAAGAAGTAATTTTTGCCCATATTTGCATTTTTATTAATCTTTTCACTGTTTACATGTAGGTGAGTTTATATCGTTAACATGAAGTATTAGTGAAAATGTGAAAAATTCTCTTGAGGGGCAACACATTCAGGCGAGCGGCCGACACCCTAGGATCGTTCTTGACTTGAAACATATCTTGATCGTATGAAAGTGAGCTAATTTAAATATTAAGATAAACAAGTGTAGATTTGCTCAATCGTAAGTTATACATTATACAGGTCAAGGAATAAGATGTTCTAATGAAGTTTAAGATCCAAGCGCTAGCAAGAAGTTCCCATTTCCCTTTACAAAGACTGATATCTATACATTTGTGGCATATTATCTACAAAATACACCACAGTTCTCCCTGTTAGCAGCACCATTGACGGAGAGACAAAAGAAATGCAGTATTGTGAGGAAGGATCGATACCAACAAACTTTTGAAGAACATAAGAGGTCTCATCGATATTCCCTACTTTTGATACACCATTCATATTACGATGCAAAGCATCTGAGGCAGGAATAAGAGTAGATGAAAATCTTGTGCTGTATTGGAACAAGAAATTTACCTCAGCTGAACGAAAGAACAGCACACATCAAAGAGAATGTGCTGCCATCATTTGTGCGGCTATTGGTTGGACAGTTTAAATTTCTTTGTATGGCTCAAGAAAAACTCTGGTGGGGATCCTATACTGATGAGATGGGTAGCTAGGCAACCCTGAAACAATGAAATTATTCACAAACAAGTATTATATTGTGACGTCTCTCGCGTTCTTCTAATATAACTCCTAAGTTCTTTGACGGCCACGATTAATGGCAAAACTTTTCCAACCCAATACCAAGAAGAGAAACAGGGAGAAAATGCAAATAAGATATACTTTAAAAGGATAGAGGGTTTAGTGCAGTGTTTCTCAAACTGTGGGGCGCGCCCCCCTGGGGGGGGCGCGAGCATATCGAAAATAAAAGGTTAAAAAAAATTAATTTACTGGAATGAAAAAAAAATACTTTCTGATATAATAAAAAAAAATACAGATTTACATTGATATGTGATTTATATATATCATCTGGTGAAAAAAGGTCATCAAAAATAAAAGATTCTACTTTGAACGCTCATTAGCTATCTTTGATCCTATAACTAAAAAAAAATATTTTGTTTGCTTTGCTGTAATCCTACGATGAGAGATTTTTTTATTACATTTCTTTTAATCTAAAATATTACTTTTGCTGGCTTTCAAACTTACTGGTATGGTTACCTGCATCCCTTTTTTTTAGGAAAGTTGTAAATTATATAAATCTGTTGCGTTTTTTTTCACAATGTGAAAGAGTTTTATGATACATGGATAAGCATATTGAGCACTTTGAAGGATTAATTGACCAAGATTTATTTTTATGAGTATACTGAAACATATAATACAAAAATCGTTATTTCTGGGAAAACTGTTTATTTGTTACCAATGATCTTGACAGAGAATCCTCTAATATGACAGTCTTAATGGGAGCTAAAATGAATTGATAACATATCTCCTTTTTTGGGAGTGGCAAACGTTTTTTTTAGAATCTTAAGGTACTTGTTTAGACCGAGTTCCCGGCACGACCACTATTTTTCAAAAATATTTTCTTGAACATGCTGCATTTTCCCCTATGAATAACTTAGTGGTTTTAATTGTGATGTTGTACGACTGATTATGGTTTATAAATGTAAATGAGCAGAATCTAAAAAAAGAATTGGGCATCTGTGATCTCTCTGAAAGGAAATTGAAGCTGATCAAACAAGGGAAACACTTGCTGAAATAATGCATATTAATCATGATAGCGAAAGTAAATTTGAGAAAAGCAATAAACATGAAACGAAAGGAAAATTTTCAATAGCTACATTAATAACTTTATCAAGAAAATATGAAGCCATAACGGTACCGCAAAATGCACTTCACCCTGTCAAAAAGACACAAGCAAGAAAAAGTTCAACAGGATATTTGTCGATCATGAAAGGATATTAAAATTACAAAAACGTGAACAAAATGTGACAGTTTTGCTTGCAAATAGCTTTCCTGTAATGTTAGCAAAAAGTGTCTGTGATTTGTGTCCTTTATTAAGGTCACGCACATTTGGAACAATTTAGTTCAGTTTTATTGGATATTTTCTCAAATTATGAAAGAC
Organism: Trichonephila inaurata madagascariensis; assembly: GCA_019973955.1. Lineage (NCBI taxonomy): Eukaryota > Metazoa > Arthropoda > Arachnida > Araneae > Nephilidae > Trichonephila > Trichonephila inaurata. Next base: position 618,143 of record BMAV01010021.1, read on the forward strand.
AAAAAGAAAAATCCTTAAAATAGGTAAGTATATTTTCTCTTAGTTAAATTATTCACTGAAATTGTGATTTTTATCTTGTATATTAAAAATAATTATAAAGAAAAAGAATTGGGGTGCATCACTCCTAGCGACCATTAACGTTAGTATCGAGTGCACACCTGATCCCGGGTTTTCTCCCTTTAAATAATTAAAAAAATAACACAATTGTTATTCATTAGAATTTTATATTCTTTTTTTATTACTTAACATTTATTCTAAATGCTAATTCTGCGAGGCTTAAAATTACAGTTCATTTAAAACCGTTTATAATATGAGTATTCATTTCAATACTTCATTTTACATTTTTGTATACATTGTCATGCACTTGGTTTTACTCTCCTTACAATTAAGCTATTATATCAAGAATAATATATTATCATTTTTTAAAAAAAATAAAACTCGTGTTAAGAGTGGGTACTTCAGCCAGTATAAGAACAAGTTTAATAATTATCAGTGACTTCCATGGGCTTGTCTTGCAGAGCAAAGGTTTTCGAAGGAAGGCTAAAAATTAGAAATTGACACTCAGAGTTATTTTTTGATATTTAGCTCAGATCTATATTTTGTCTTCAAAGTAGCCATCGCAGAAAATCCGGATTCACAAAGGTATGATGTTAAAAATAGTAATAGTATACGAAAGGCTTTTGTTTTCAGTGCAGAAAATTCAGCATCCACTTCTATCCAGAATTCAAATAATGATTTATTACAAAATTGCCCTTTAATTTCGTCATTGGATGTGAAATCTATGAAGATCTCTTTTTCGGCAGTTGAGAGCCCTTCTGAAGTATTTTGAAATGGATCCCTAACCAATTCGTAACTTGCTATCAATTTGCCCTCGTCTGTGTACTTGTTGATGCTTTGTTATCGTCGAATGCTCGCTGTGATTTAAAAATATATCTATGATTTTGTTTTAATCCACTGCCGTAAATACTTAATACCGTGAATTACAATTAACGAGTGAATTATGAAATGTACATTCAAGAGAGGTTCGGTAGCTAATCGATTCAGCCAAGACTGACTAGAATTGTACGAGGTACAGCATTTTTACATGTTTTGTGCAGACGTCTGTTAGGTTGCCTAGACTCACATGAACGTTCGCGAGAATGCCAGATGTAATGGATATGATAAAGAGCAACACATAGATTAGGCTATTTTTTAATGACATTTGTACTTTTAGAAATGGATCTTGAAGGAAATAAATTTTTAATTAAATATTATTTCTCAATCTGTTTCAATTTAAAAATTAGAGAAAGAAAAATAGCATAATTAACCTATTACTTAAAAGTATATATATAATTTACTTAAAATATATATTACTTAAGAGTAACATATATAAAAAATTTAATACTTATCTTATTAATACTGAATTAAGAACAAGTTTAATAAGTATTAGCGACTTCCATGGGCTTGTCTTGCAGAGCAAAATTTTTCAAAGTTTTTTAGAAATTGACCCTCTGAGTTCTTTTTCTATATTTAGCTGATATCTATATTTTGTCTTCTAAGCAGCTACCGCATTTTGCAATATGTTCCAATTTAAAAATTAGAGAAAGGAAAAATAACATAATAATTATCCTATTACTTAATTTTCTTTTGCTTAAAAGTAACGTATACAAAATTTAATACTTATGTTATTGATTTGTACGGTTTATAATTAAGATCTTGTGTGTACTGTTTATAATTAAGATCTTTACGGTTTATAAATAAGATCGTGTATTGTAGCTTTAGCGTCAAAGTGCATTATTATTGCACTCAGTAATTTATTAATGTTTAAGGGGGGCGCGTTAAAAATTGTGACTGAAAGGGGGGGCGCCAGTATTGAAAGTTTGAGAAGCACTGGTTTAGTGAGATAAGACGGCAATCTTAGAGATAACTTAGTGCAGAACAGTTCGGAACAAGTTGAGACATAGCCATCCTGTGATAACTATGTCTTGGGTGATTCGCGTAAGCTAGAGGTGTGGGATTATCTAAAAGATGAGACATTTTGGATTCTTAACACAACTTTTATTAAGAATAACTTAAATTACTTAATTCTAAATAACAACTTTCTTTAAGTGAGAATAAGCCACCAATTAAACTGAATATTCAAGTCAGATCGCACAACTAGATCACTTATCTTAATTTATATTTAATTAACTGTCTAATCTAACTTCCTATACAAAATATTACCTTTTATAGAGTCACCTTCCTTCCTAGGTTGAAGATATTCCTATTATGTTATTTGTAGGTGAGAATACTCAGGCTTTCTTAATCCTTATTATAATTAATGGCGATGAGCGTATCCTTCTTCCAGAGCTATAGGACGTCTAACATTTATTCCGAACAATTCCGCATTAAGTTACCTCTAGGCTTGCCCTTCTATCTCACCAAACCTTCTATCCTTTTAAAGTATATCTCATTTGCATATTCGTTCTGTTTCTCTTCTTGGTATTGGGTTGGAAAAGTTTTGCCATTAATATGGCCGTCAAAGAACTTAGGAGTTATGTTAGAAGAACGCGGAGACGTCACAACCCTCCAAGAAGAAAACGTGATTTACTAAGGGTTCCCCAATGCCCTTAATAAATTACGTGCCTAAATTTTATTTCTGAATCTCTTCGCTTTCTAAGTTTTATTTAAATTTTAATCTTGAATCTTCATTTTAACTTTTATAATTTCCAATATTTATCTTGACTTTAATTTTCATTACTAATCATAGAATTAAATTTAATATTAAACTTAATTTTAAATTTAAACTCGTGACAATAAATTTTATTCCATTAACTAGGCCAACATTAATAATTGCTGTTTAATTATGGTTCACTCTCACTTTTTACATATATACTCTTAAAGTAACTATACACTTAAATTTTCTAGAACTTTTCGTGGGTGCGCAGACCCAAACTTTGCATCCGTATCATCATTTCATATGGAGCTGGAATTTCTGCTCCACTTCTTCCGTGTTGAGGTTACATATCATCTATTGATTTATTTTCGGGGTCTGTCGCCCTGAAATGAAAACTCTTTGAGTTACTTTGTCCAATTTATGTTTACATAATACCAATAAGTTTCACAATTTTTATGCATTATATATTATTTGTAAATCACAATAAATTTTCATTTCCATCCCCACATCTGGTTCCACAAAACTCCCAATGAGCCGCGCAGCGCCGTTAATATTATTGTTAGTGCCCTGACTACGCAGCGTTTCCCTGAACCAGATGCCTCATAATACGGAACAATGCAACAACATATATATATACACATATTATACAATTACAAACATTTTTCAAAAAAACCATTAAAACAAAAAAATCAAAGGAATTGTCGCATCTCACGAAGTCATACATCGAATCAAAACAAATGCAATTACAATTGTTTTCTCCAAAAGAGAAAAAAATTTTAAAAGTCAAAGTTCAAAATAAATATACACTCATTGTAGTGTCAACTTTTGCTTGCTTATAACTTTTAAACACCGCCTGAGACTTCTTTCTTTGCAATAAATTTTTCCGACCACTTGTTGGAAAGATAAAAAAATGAAACAATACAACCTGATTTTATTTTTTTCCCCATATAGAGCTTCCAATGATGAGGTGCTACCACTTTTCTTTCCTTTCTTATTCCCCTTTGGGTGCATTTGTATTCTTTTGATGATTGATGTAGGTTGTAATCTCCTTTTTCCGCTCTTCTTTAGGTCTTGCTTTCTTGGCCGGTCTGGACTCTTGATCCTTTCTCATGCGTGGCCTTAAGTAGTAGTTCTTTCCATCTGAACTTCAGTTGTTCCGTCTTGTTCTTTTCCACTTATATAAATAGTACTGGATGACAATGGTCTTTTGTTTTAAAATTATTGTGTCCCTTTGTGCCACTTTCTCTGTGGTCCACTTGCCCCTGATCCATAGATTTTCCCTTTATTCCCTTTATCGAATTTTGCCTTTTTACTTTTCCTGTCGTTCTTAAATGAACTAGGAAGCGATCTGACCAGTAATCTGCGATTATCGGTCCTATCTGTATTTTTATATTGTTTTGATTCGCGATTAATCCCTTTTGCTTCTAACTTACGTTTCACCGCAGATCTTTCTTTCCCATAGTGTGACTCATTCAATCTTTGGTGTACATTTTCCGAAGTACTAGTTTCCTGACGTGATCTGATACTGTTTGCGCTACCTGTTCCAAACTCGACCTCGTCACATTTCCTATGACGATATATTCTTATTTGATCAACGTTAACCGTTAATCTTTTTCCTGATTTCCATATTACAATATTATTGTTATTTCTTACTTCTAATACTCTATAGGGTCCTTCAAATTTTTGTTTAAATTTAGCGCAGATTTTATTGGCTGCTGAACTTAAAGGGTAAGTTTCTAATAAGACCCAATCATTTACCTTAATTTGTATATCTCTTCGTCTATTATAATATCTTTCCCACCTTTCCTGTTTAGTTTTCGTACTTAGTCTAGCTTCCCTGAATATTTTTTCAATATTTTGAACTTTGAATTTTGAACCATCCGAAATCATAACTAATTTTTGAAATGGGGTAATCAATTTTCGACCCAAAAATAATTCAGCAGGTGATTTTCCCGTTGTTTCATTCACCGCCGTACGAATAGCGTGCAAACTCACGCAAGAATTGATCCCAAGTATCGTGTTGATCATTAACATAATTTGCAGTCATTTTGTACTATATCTCGATTAACTCTTTTCAGTCCGATTTGCTTGTGGCCTATATGCAACAGTCTTCACATGCCTTATGCCTAATCTTTTCACTTAAATGTTCAAAATTTCGATATAAATTGGGGACCATTATCACTTATTAATTTTATTGGGGCTCATAACGCGATATAAAGTTATCAAAAAAAAAATCCGCTATTACAAGAGACGAGGCTTTTTAAGAGGTATAATTTCAGCCCATTTGCTGAAATGATCGGTTATTTCTAAAATATAGCGATTACGTCTTATACTCGATATAGGATACGGGCCTAACAAATCTAACGTCACTATCTCATTTGGATAATTTGATATAATTGGATTTAATAGACCAGCTGGTAACGCGTTTTTATAGATTAACTGGCAATATGGCTGTAGAGACATAATCAATAAATTTTTCATGTACGGGAAATAAAAAATGTCCAATTTTTTTTTATGTTTTAAATCTTCCCAAGGCCTGTATTGCCT
>BMAV01010022.1:16912-42123 GCA_019973955.1 Trichonephila inaurata madagascariensis
AAAAAAAAAAATCTGCTTATTTACAACTATCATACTAAATCAGCAGACAACAAAATGGCGCATTTGATTTTGTAGCTGGGGTGGTTTTTCGGAGCACTTAGCTCGTCAGGGCTTTTATCTCTTGTCTTGATATTTATGACTTGAGATAACTAATTACTTGCCCATTTTAATAAAAGTTTTGAGAGAATTAAATAGAAGAATATTTACTTGAAATGAATTAAAAACATTATAATAGAGGAAAAAGAAAAGCTTTTTTCAAAGCTATCAAATTTATTGCTTCATGAAAATTAGAATTAACTTGAGATTTTGGCGGAATATATAAAATTGTTTCTCCTTCAGCAGACTCGTCCCATAAACATGCTGCGTGAGACTGTGCGCAGATGTTCAGGAAGGAAAGTTGCGCGAGCATATGCGCAGATGACCAGGGAGGACACTAGCTATTGAGGGGCCAGACGCTACTTTATTTAACTACGTCCCAATTTTCATAACAGTTGTTTTATTTCTAAATAAATGGTTGTCAACTCTGTCAGACACCTTCAATTTACACTATAAATACGGTTTTAAAGCACTTTAGTTTAATGACTGCATTAAAATTGACTGTTTAATTTCCGTTATTTGGACAGTGTTCCGAATTTCAGAAGTATTTGGTACAGTAAAAATGGAGGTCGAAGCATATTTAAGAAAAGTTACTAATGGTATTTCTTGTGACATGCTGCCGTTGACTTCAGATCTTGTAAGTTAGATATATAATCTTATATTTTTAAAGGTATGATCTGGTAATAAATATACCTGATATTAGATATTTTGCCAAAAATAGATCTTAATAGTTATCTGGGCTACTGACATTTTGACATATCGTTTCTACTATTTGCTTTTATTTTGCTAATTGTAAAGGAAAAAAATACAAATTCTGTCTTGTGCCAAAAAATCAAGCTATATTTACAATCCTGGAATGAAACTATGTATCTTATTGTTTGTAACAATTTTAAAAATTACCGTTGATAGTCTGGAGAAAATGTGTTTTAATTCATAATAAAAAAATAATTGATGAGTGTAAATTTCTTTATAAAATAATTACCCAAAGTGAGCAAAAGTGTTAATTCAAAATAAAAAAAATAATTAATCAGTGAAATTTTTTTATAAAATAATTGCCAAAAGTAGCAAAATCTTCCAGAAAAAATTTGTATTATAATATCTTGATTGAGTGACAAAAATTTCATCAGGACCGCATTGTTGTTTGTGTGCCATTACTCTGATGAATAGATATATGATAAAAATCATTTAAATTAAAGTTTACTAATGTTTTTAAACATCTGTATTCTTGCTCTGTTAGAAAATAAAAGTAGACTTTTCTTTGTTCTCCATCCTTATTTAGTGTTGTATTAGAAATATCTGCCCTTCTATATATGAAAAATCATTTTTACCACAAAATAAAATTAAAGAACTTTGTATATATATATTTTTAATAGAAGATCGTTTATAGTATGTGTTTATGCATTCAGTGATATCCCAGAATTTTTGAATTTTTTTACAGAACCCTTCAAAGATATTTTTTTCTCGTATTGTTTTAATTTTTTAAAACATGCGGCCCTCAACTTAATATAAAATAGAACTTGTCACCCATAATATATGAGTTTTGACATACCTACTCTAGAATGTTTTTTTTTTTTAATAAAGCTTCTTAATCAGCTTCTTGGTTGGATCCTAGTTGATTCCTTTGAGGGCTGCGGTATCCCAGTGGTCAGGGTATCGGATCATGGCTGGCATGCCATGAGTTGGAGCCCAGTACCACTAAAGACCCGCCACGTAAGGCAGCGATGCATGCTAAATCTGTCGAGAGCTGAATTGTCCTCCTGTTGGCGTGGTGTGGTAGTTCGGAGGAGAGGGGGTGCCAGCTCGCGGGTGTCGTCCACGTCATTTGACCATGTTTCAAAAGTACGTGGTCTGTCGCCAAAAGCCCTCGTGTAGCTGAACAGTGCGACTTTAATATTCACTCACTCCCTTGATTTGGTTGCAAAAAATTGTCACCAAATCTTGATGAGATATTTGTGTTAAGTTGGCAACCCTGCCGGTCGAGGAGGAAATGTGTAATCCAGTTAGTTTTTCTATCAGTTTTGGAATAAAGGTCAGTTTTTTCTCCCCAACAGTTACTTTTAAAAGTTAGTTTGCAAGGTTCACTAGTTTTCCTTAAGGATGGAGGGAGGGCAAAAATGGTTGAAAGGGGAGCTATGATTATTTTTACTTTTGAATGTATGATGAAAGAAAATAACATTTAGATATGAATGTCAGGAAAATGGTAAAAACATGATATTGTTTTAGAAAAGAGAATGGTTGGTAGCTACAAATGGGGTGGTCATAGCTAAAAAAATATTCCTCATGTTGAGTACAAGGAAGAACACATGGTTTAGTATTAGCCACTTAAGCATATGTAATACCTTGCTTTTTACAAGGTATTGGTTTGACAGATCCATGAAGAAATCATTGGGGAACGATTTGAAAATCAACAAAAATAATGTAGTGAATTGGTATATAGTTTGGCTAGAGGTTTGCATGACTGCTGCAGTGAATGAAAGTGTTGTGAGTCAAAGTAAAGTGAGTGATTTTTAAAATTGTTTAAATATATTCATAGTGTGTTAGCATAGTTTTTTAAATCTACTTAAAGTATACATTTCCCAATTACTATATGGAAATCATACATTTTATATTCTTTCAAAAATGTGGGATTTCCTTTAGTATGATTTGGTGAAATTTTTTTGATGCCAAAAAATTGGGGGCTCTACCAGGACTTTGCCCAGCTGCTCCGTAGAAGAAACTCATTACCATTCAGGACATTTGTTTCTATAATACCTCTCTTTATGGTATATTTTGCTCAGTTTAGGAATGAGATCATAATTGAGTAAGTATTTTTATTGCTTTTGTGTTAACTATATGCGTGATATTAAATTACATTAACTTTGGAAGAATTATACATTCATTCTGTTCAATACAACCAACAATTTTAGTATCTGACAAGATTCAGTGAAATAATAAAATTAGTAACAGGTTCAAATGATGTGTTTTGTGTATTTTTTAAAAAATATGCTTTCATAAAATAAATTTTTTCATTTACTTCATAAATTATATTTATAGGTTTCAGGGGAATAAACTCCTCCAAAGTAATTATACTAATATTTCTTACCTTTGGTGTTTAAAACTGCCAAGCTTTTTATTTATTTTTTAGTTCTTAAATTATATTTGCAGGTTACAGTGGGCAGATTCGCTTGCGATTTTATAGTTGACGATGCTACTGCTTCCCGCAATCATTGTTCTCTAAAACGCCTAGGGAAGAATTGGGTTCTGATTGATTTAAAAGTAAGGTTTAAGCTTCTTTTGCTTATTATTTGTTCATTTATTTGTTTGATTACTATATTATAATTTTTCAAAAGAAAAAATTTCTAGTTCTTTAAGGAAATATGCTGAGCTTTCATTATATCTTGGGTCTTTAAAAACAATGTGGTTATTTAATCTTGATAAAATTTTTAAAATAGGAAAGCATATTTCAGAGTTTTTACTCATTTCAATTATTAATTATAATTTAGTACTTTTATTAAGTTAAGAAATTTCATGCTATTCTATTAGAATTTAATGAATGTTCGATGTCAAAATTAATTTCTCTTAATTCATTGTTGATAAAATTTATAAGATATCTCAAAAATTTATATATTTTTCTGACATCCAGATGAATCAATTCTGAAAGGCTTTTAACTATTTTGTAGTGACCTATTTTGTCTAGAGGAAAAGATGGGCTGCAGATAAAAAGATATATTTGATACCATCCTGAAGACAATTGCTGGATATTTTTTAGAGCAAACAAAAATACACTAAAATTTGCCAAATGTAGTATGGGAATAAAATTTAAATTTTAAAAAATTACATTTAAAAGGAATACATTTTCATTAACACAAATGTTAAAATGCCTTATATAATGCTAATGTACAAAAAGTGGAACTTAAATAAATAATAATAAGTAATAAGTTAAGTAATAAATTAATCACTTTTGTAACATTCTATAAATAAGGATATGCACTTAAGTAGTATTCCAAGTTATATTAAAATTTCAGGTGTTTCCCCTGTAAGTTTAATTCACATTATATTAGTAACATGATAAAATGGGAGGTTTGTGTAGTATAGTATACTTATATATTGTAAGTGATTGTGTTGTTTTCCCCTGATATTCCATGACTTGGACTTGGTATCACTTGTCTTTGTTGATTTGGAGATAAAAGTCATCTACTTTTTCAATTATATATTAGTTTTGTATACATGTATATGTATTGTATATGCATAGTGTGTTATTTATAGTTATTAAAATTGTACATATTTTAAATAGAAAAAAAATGGAGGAGCTAGTGTCATATGAGGGTTTCTACCACATTTTTCATCATACTGAACTGAAGTTATTAAAAATGTTGAAAACTCCTTGTTAGAATGTCCCCTACTGTATTATTGTTTTCACAATGTTATGCTGTGATTCATTTTTTTAGAAGTGATAATAGTCAGACAGAATTTATTCAGCGTCTGGAAAAGGGCAGGGAAATTGAAAGAAGACATTCGATAGAACAGATGAGTTTTATGATTCATTTTGTTGCTACTCATGCAATCCTATTTTACTATTCACCATGTTTAACAATATCTATATTACATTTTCAAAACTCCTTTTGTAAAAAAATATATACATTTATTTTATTGATGCTTTTAAAAATATGTGAAACAAAAGTAATTATTTTCTTTTGAAAACATTATCCTCTTCCTGAAGTATAATAGTTAATATATAGTATTACATAGATCCGAGGGTTCGGGGATTTTATGCAAAACAATCACAAAGAAAATAAACAGTTCTTTAAGAGCGATGCGAATTTATTAACAAAAATCCAACCTCTAAATACAAGATTCAGCAGCAATATTCACAGAGTAAATCTCCAAAGGTCTTCACACCTTCAACAGCAATCAAACACAATAACCAGTGTTTAAAAATACATGTAAGTAAAGATTATTCACAAGCACAGCTGAGCTAATCGCTAGTCAAAACAATCCTCACTACTCGCTGGTTTAATCCAGACTCATCGCCGTTCAGGCGAGCATCATTTTATAGGCGTGACAGAAACTTCCAGAAATATAACAGCTCGTGTCATTGAACGTGACACTAGTGGAAAGATCTACTACTTTCTAGAAGATTCTAGAGGGTTCCAAACTCGCCAAAAATGATGCCAACTTGGCTCTACCGCCAAGTTCTTATTGAATCGCCATTATAACGTAAGGGGCGGCATTGCGTGTGAGTAGCACATTTTTAACATGAAATAAATATAACATAGAGTAATATAAATGCATTAAACACTCAAATACAAATTATTTACACAATATTCGTAACAATAGTATAATAATTGTTCCAATAGTTATAAGCATATATTTATTTGTTCTAGAGAAGAATGGTAATTATGTGCTATGTGCCATAAAATTTCAAATTAACAATAAAAATATAAATTTAAAAATAGATAAGTTTTTTTGGTAATGGTTGTGAAAATTTGTTTCACGATATTGTTCTCTCCTAATTCTAGTAGCAAATGTTGATAAAGGACATTAAATGGCATCACATGGTTTGTCAGATGAATGCGTTTCTATACTTAGCTGTGGGTGCAGTCTAGAGTAGCCGAAATTTGTGTACTAATTTAAATATAAAAATTTTAATATTCACATGATTCAAAAGATAGCAGTAATAAAATGGAAAATAGAGGATGTATGAAGTTTTGTAAATGTACTCTTAATTGTGGTTTTGATAAATATGTGTAGATAAAAGCCACTATATGTTCTATATCATGAAAATATTGTACGTTAAATGTCATCTATGAAGTAGCATTTTGAAACTCATCATTAAGAGATTGCCATAAAAAAAGTATTGTGAAAAGAAAGGAATTGATTTCTCAATGGTTGAAAATTGTTTGAAATTAAATGAATTTTTTGAAATTTCTAAAATGTTTGCTGAATAATTAAAAGCATTTGCAGATGAAAAATTGTCTAAATTTCTCTCAGCTAGTTTCAAAATTTCATTAATAAGGGGAAAAAAAAGAATTATAAGTTAGTAGAAATACTGTTAAAAATAGGATTTTAAGAATGAGTGATGATTTTAATAGGTAATAATGTTACATACTATGCCCTGTAATTTTTTAATGTATTTTGTTAATTTTAATGTAAGTTCTTATTTGCTCCAGGTAAGAATGGTAATTATGTGCCATATGCCAGAAAATTTCAAATTAACAATTAAAATATAAATTTAAAATAGATAAGTGGTAATGGTTGTTAAAATTTGTTTCACAATATAGTTCTCTCCTAGTTCTAGTAGCAAATGTTGATAAAGGACATTAAATGGCATCACATTGAGAATAGGTAAACAGGATGATTTTGACTTGTCAGATGAATGTGTTTAAATATATGATTTTTAATATTCACATGATAGTGGTAATAAAAGGGAAAGTAGAGGATGTATGCAGCTTTGTAAATGTACTCTTAATTGTGGTTTTGATAAATATAGAGATAAAAGCCATTACGGTCTATATCCCGGAAATATTGCATGTTAAATGTCATCCAGGAAGTAACATTTAAAAAAAACTCATTCATTAAGGTATTGCCATAAAAATTATTTTTCAAAAGGAACTAATTTCTCAATGGTTAAAAGTTGTTTGAAAGAAAATGAATTTTTCAAAATTTGTAAAAACTAATAAGCTAGTTTTAAAATTTCTGAAATGTTTGCTAAATAATCAAGAGCATTTTCAGATGAAGAATTGTTTTAATTGCTCTGTTTGTTTCAAAATTTCATTAGTAAGGGAAAATAAGGAATTGTGCAAGTTAGTAGAGAGAAATACTGTTAAAAATAGGATTTTAAATTGGGTTATAATGTTACATAATATGTCCTATATAATGGTTAATACACATTTGTAATAATAGTTATAAGACTGTATTTATTTACACTAGATAGAAATGGTATTTATGTGCCTTATATCAAAAAATTTAAAACTGAATTTTTTTGTAATTGATTTGCAAATTTAGGTTTCGCGATATAGCTCTCTACCAGTTCTAGCAGAAAATGTTGATAAAGAAAAACAACAGTTGGCAGCACATTGGGAATAGGGAAACAATGATTTGGGCTTGTCAGATGAATGCATTTATATACTTAATCCGTGGGTGCTGTCTTGAGTTGCCAAAATTTCTGTAGCAGTTGGCATAGTGAGTACCTCAGAGGAAGTTGCACCTTTGATTGTTAAAAAGTACTATTGCCTCCTAACTTGTACCTTCTGTCAGAATATATCAGTGTTTTTATAGAAAGAAGTATAATATAAAGAGATAAAAATAAGTCGTGAATTACTAATCATAATCACAATAATAACAAATAAAAAAAAAGTCTTTTTTTGGTTGACTTTGCAATTTTCAGTCTTGGGAAATTTTTATATTTGGAGTTATTGTGTATATACAAGTAGTAAAACTTATTGTCTCAATGACTGTTGTACAAAGTGTGGGTCAATCTCCTAATTTGTTTCTTTTTAGCCTGTTTTCACTCACAGTGCTCTTATATACAATTTTAGATCTATTTTTAAGAAATATTCTTTTTGAGAAATTATTTTCTGTGTTTCAAAAATTAATTTTTGTGAAATATTCAATATTAATAAGGCAGTACATACCTGTTTCAAATGTTTTTACATAATTTTAATTTGTAATTGTCCTGACCCTCCAGAACTTTTGCGTAAATAATTAATTGATAGCTTACCCACCTAATGGGATGTAATTGTAACTTTAACACATCAAAAATGATGTACTCAGCACTTTTTCAATTATTCATTATGTAATAATCTCGTATACGATGGTTATCCACCAATCACAAGATCCGTCCTTGGAAGTCATGTGAGTTTTTGAGCTTCTGGTTGCCATTTTGTGGCATCTCTGGAAAATTCACACCATTTATTATAAAAATTATGTAAAGGCACGCTGCTAGTTTTTGCTTTTTGTGTTCTTTGTTGTGCCATATCACTTCTATTTTGTATTTGTGTGTGAATGTACATGTGAAATAAACCAAGATGTCAATGTACAAAATCGATTACCACCAAATCATCAACATCTTAATTCAAATGGGAATACACTCAGCAAATTCAATGTATATGAGGTGTGACAAAAAAACAAGTCTAGGTGTGTAGCTTGAAATCAGAGTGGAGTTTGCAACAACTGTTTGGGGGACGTCATCCCACACACCTATACCCTACCCATGTAGCAGGTAAGATTTGCATTTAGATTTGTGAGATGGAGATACAGAAATTTTTTGCTGAAATGAGTGGAATAATGTCTTAGTATTATCTTATTTATTAGTTTACTTCAGCTACTACATTTATTACTAAATTGAATAATTTATTTACTTTTAAATAATATAAGTCTAAAGTTAACTTTTTTTGTTGGAAAAGGAAAAAATTTATTTAAAAGTGTTATATCCCATTGTCATTAACTTCTGTATGTGCAGGAAAATATAGATCCTATTATTATTGTAATCCACCTTTGTAGTATTTAAAAGATGCAGATGGATTTTTGAAAATGAAATACAGAAAGTGAAAAATTAAACAGATTCCATTTATTTTAATTTTTAAAATAGACAATCTTATTTATAAAAGAATATTCTAATTTACAGTATGTGCCTTTATTTTATAAAACTTAAACTAATAATGGTTGTTAAAAATACTTTGTAAAAATATACATTCCTAAATTTTATTAGCTGTTTGACAAATTTTTATTATCCTTGTGTTATTTTCTTTTACTGGAAATTAATAAATATTCTTGTTGAACTTAGCTGCTCATCCGTCTTATTTTGAATTCAAAAGCATCAAGCAAAAATACATTTTGAAGGTTGTTGCAAATATAGTCAAACAATAAAGATGATAATATGCTGTAAGGACTAACGTTGATAAAAAATGCATGTATTTAAATAATGAATACAATTTTAAATCAATGTTATACCAGATATCCACAGCCTGATTGGCTTCATGTCTATACTGATGGATCACAATTGGACCTAGTTGAAAGTGCAGGAGCTGGGATATTTTCAGAACTGTTTGCATTTTATCTAAACTTGGGTCCCAACGCAATTGCATTCAAAGGTGAAGTAGAAGCTATTGGAACGACTATGGAGGACTACGAAAGGGCTTTTGAGAATGTTATTATATTTTCTGACTCCATTTCTGCAATAAAAGCTGTAACATTTCTGGAGTCTATTCAAATTAAAAATTGTATAGTAAATCTTTGATTGTTTTTAACCTTAGAAAAGACTATTATTTTACACTAGGTTCCCTCTCATTGTGATATCTACGGAAATGAGAGAGTTGATTTTCTTGCTAAAAAGGGTGCTGGTGTTTTTCAGTGCTTTCACAGAGGAATTCTGTACTCTTCCATATGCAGAATTATTAAAAATGGGGTGAAAAAGTTATATGAAGCTTTTTTTTTTTCCATGAACAAATTAGTGATAAGTCTTGGAGAGCGACGCTAAGTGAAATCCTAGATCTCCCGAGGCAACATGCAGTTGCTGTCTTCAGGCTGAAAACCAGGCATGACTGCCTTGTGAGTCATCTATATAGACTAAAGGTTTTTCCCTCTCCAAATTTGTGTTTAGTGCAGAGAGAATTCCTTAATGAATGTGCTGAGCACCTGAAGATTTGCCCTGCTATCTCTGATAACATCTATGACAGATACTGTAGGGCCAGAGAGCAGTTACAAGCTCTGCAATCTGACTGATTTTCTGATTGTGATTTTGTGTAATTTCTGATGTTGTTTTTTTCTGTTTTCTGATTTATTGTTTATTGTTACTCCATGTGTGTTTGCGTGTAGTGTTTTCACTCCAGCAAATGATGTATTCATTAAGTGTGCTGCTGCTAGAAATTAAAAAAATAAAACATTGCAATATGCAGGAATCATTCTTCATTTGAAGGGCACTACAAATAGTGTTTTGTTTCTTTAAGGATATGTATTACGATTTATATAAAAATCTGATTTAACGGTTTTCAAACATTTTCTGGTTGCTTCCTATGTATATGCATTATGTAAAACAGTTTTTGTGCTTAAAATACCCGGGGGGAAAAAAGCTAAATATTGAGTTAAAAAAAATTCTTTTTTTTAATTATATAGTATAATTTTAAAATATCTAGTGATTTTTATGTGCATATACAGATAATGGTCACATGTAATACAGCATGTGATCATTATACATGAAAAAACATAATTTGTTTTCAGAAATTGAAATCTATTATTATTTTTATAGAGTGTAAATGGGACTTACATTGGTAATTCTTGCTTGAAGCCAAATACTCCTTATACTTTAAGAAATGGAAATGTGTTTTCTATTGGACCACCAAATACTGCATCTACAATTTTCTATTATACATGCATAGAGGTAAATATTTATTTGCTTTATTTGAACAAAAATAATGGCTATCTCTTTTTAAATTGTAAGTTATGAAATTCTTTAAAATATCTTAAAAGGATTTTACTCTGTTAAAGTTATACCTTTGTTAAAATTTGACTGTTTAGCCCACTGGGATGAATGGGTAGATCATTAGATGAAATTTATTCACCTCAGGGCTAAATACAGTTTATTTACAGTACATAGGTACATCTATACAGTTCTAGGATATATATAATACAGGAAGAACATGGAAAAGGATTCCCGCATGATGCGTACACCAGAAGATCCACCGTCTTACTGAATCAACTACCAGGGAGAAACTAAGCTAATACTCTGTCTGGTGGCGCCATCTAGCATTTGTTACAAGAATAAATAGTAAATACACTTACTTCCAAAAGTTGAGCACGGAGAGGAAAATGCTAATTTCCGGAAGCCAATCAGAATTGAAGAGGATGCAATTCGCTGCAGAGGTAGATGAAAGTATGTAAATATGTTAGGTAACAGCCAATCGTGCTTTCATGTCAAGAAATATGCAAAAAGGGCAGTCTTATAAGAAGCCAGCTTTATGAAGGGTTACAGAAGTTGATTGTAAGTGCTGATATAGAAGGTATTTAAAACTTTCATACAATTTGTTTTCAAGACATGTGTTTCTGACTTCCAGATAACGAATGGAAGATTCTGAACGCTGACATGCTGTGGGGCGCATTGAAGCAGGACAGTCGATCACAGATGTTGCTCTTTTCTTCAGCATTCATCATTCAGTAATTTCACGTTTATGGAAACAATTCCAAACCACACAGACAGTTGTCCGAAGGCATGTAGATGGTCGCCCAAGGGTTACAACCACCACGGAAGATCGATATATTGCTATTGTAGCCAAGCAGAATCGCAGACCGACCTCCACACGTGTGACATCTATGGTTACAGCGTCCATTGGTAAGGCTATATCTGCAGCTACTGTACGCCGAAGGTTACATGTGAATGAATGGACAGTATACCTGGGTACCTCGACTTTGTGTTTCTCTATCCATCCAATCTAGAGTGGCATGATTAAAGTGGTGCGAGGAACATGGCAATTGGACTGTATCTGACTGGGGCAATGTCATGTTTATTGATGAGTCAAGATTTGCTCTGGAGCCAGATGAAAAGCGTATAAGAATATGGCGTAAACAAGAAACACGCAATCAGCCCCAAAACATTACCGAACATCACGTATTCCAAGGCGAAAGCATTATGGTGTGGGCAGGGATTTCATTAGGATACCGCACTGACCTGCACATCTTTAAACGGGGTTCTGTGACGGCTGTCCAGTATCGAGATGAAGTCCTAGAACCCATCGTGAGATTGTACACTGCAGCAGTTGGCCCTACTTTTGTTTTAATGGACAATAACGCACGTCCCCATAGAGCTGACATCGTCGATGACTGCCTGGAGAGTGAAGGGATTGCGTGTATGGTGTGGCTAGCATATTCATCCAACCTTAATCCCATTGAAAATCTTTGGGATACTCTCGGCCATGCTGTATCTTCATGTTTCTCACCTCCAGCCACTCTTATTGAGTTGGAAACTGCTCTACTAGAAAATGGCGATTGCTTAATTCTGCGGTGGTTGACCACCGAATTGAAGCCATGGTCAGGTGAAAACTTTGCATACAGATGAGGGGGGATCACATGCCCTATTAATGTCCTTTTTTTTTTCATTTTATGCTGTTTATTTTCACTTTATACATAATTCTGTTTAAGTCTCCAGTATGACATTATCTGATAACTTACAAAAATTTAATATTGCTTTCATTTCTGTATATAATTATTGATTTTGTTTTATGTATAAATATATATTGCTACTTTACTGTTGATTTTTTTGCATTTTACATCTTCGTGCTTAATTTTCGGAAGTGAGTGTATAACCATTTGTTACAACTGAAATTTTAGATCCAGTTTTTTTTTTTTTTTACTTCTTTTTCTCTATTAAAATTTTCTTTTTATATGCAGTTATATCTGAAAAGGCTCTAATCATTTTAGGAGTTAAAATAGAGATGCTTTTACTGGTGTTGTTTTTGTCTCTCATTTGTGAATTAAAACTAAAGCCTGTCGTAAATAATGCTGTAAATTAATTCAATTCAATGATTTGTAATCATATCTGTGTGTTTGAAGAATTCATTTTAATAAACTATACACATGTATAATTCATTAAAAATTTTCAAAACTTAATTTATATTAAAGAGAAATAGGGTTTTTTTCCCCTTCCAAATTTATTGTGTAGTTAACACTAGAACCGCAGCAGTTTCGGTATACCTAAAACCGCGGGGGAGTCAAATTGACCCCAATTAATTAAAACCCATGTTGTTATGCTAAAAGTACGTTGTAATTATTTGGCAATGACATATATTCATTTTTAACATTATATTATTAAAATAAGTGATAAAAAATAATATATTACAATATGGAATACTGTATACATTCAATAAAATATACAGACAACTTGAAAAGAAATATTTAGTTTCTTACCAGTTGAGATTTCCTACACAGTTCATGCACATTTTGGGTAACTTCTTTTTATATATTTTGTACACTTTCCACTTATCATTATTTTACTGTCAGAACAATTATCTACAATTTTGTTTCTACACTGGAAATCTTTGCAATGAACCCTTTTTCGCATCTGCGCAGATTCTTCAGTGATATCCGCTTTTGTCTGTGTACCTGACTTTTACTTTCTTTTGTGAATATACACACTACGCAACATTTCAATGAGTTCTTGAAGATATTCTCTCATCGTAAGTTTTTTATCAACAACTTCTTTGTATAAAATCCATGAATTATTTCCTGCAAGATCAAGAATATTGTAGAATACAGGAACTGGCCACCTCCTTGATCCTGCCTTCACAGCATATTTCCGAGCCATTCGGTCAGTAATGTTGGCACCAAATTTTGTTGAGTTATAAAATGATATTGTTTCTGGAAGCTTTTTTTGGATGATTATTGCCAATATTAACTATGGGATGAAGGGAGTTCAATAATAAGAAATTTTTTTTGGTTTTTACCTGATAAACTGTCAGTTATATCATCAGCTTCACTAACAATGTATTGTATAACAGCATCTTTACTTTTTTCACAAGTTCAAGTACTTCTTTCCTCACTTCCATTTCATCATCCCAGTTAAACTAGTGTTCTTCATTTTTAACATTTGGGACAGATTTAGTGTAGTGAAAAAAATTATCTATAATATTATTATCTAGTATTTCTTGCTTTATTTTTGAAAGGTTCTATTAAACGCAAAACGACGTATTCAGAGAGAGATAGGTTTACAGGACCTTCCTCATCTTTACACAAATATGGAAAACCATTGAGCGCATATTTACTATCAACATCAGCGGCAAGCCAGAACTTGATACCAAATTTATTTGGTTTACTTGTCATATATTGCATGAAACGAAATCTAGCTTTAGACGGAAACTGTTGTTCATCATTATGTTCCTGGATTACAGTAAATTATCGAATTTTCAATAAATTTCTTCCAAACTTCAGAAATGAAGCACAATTTATCTGTTTGGAGGCGTTTAGATTGTGTAGTTTTTTTTGTCGAATCGCAGAAATATCATAAGTTACCTGAATCTATCTCTCATCGCAGTATCACGGAAAAAAGGTGGACCCCAAACAACAGACCACAGACTTTCAAGCTCTAGATTATTTGCACCGTATATGCATCTAGCATATAACATTGATATAAAAGCATATAGTTTGTCTAAAGTTGTTGACCATTTATTTTTTCCCAGTTGCCGGTGAGCTTCTTCCACTGTACAATTTTTGATATGACGAAGCATAGGCTCATCTATAAGTAGCCTCCCTGAACTAATTGCAAAGCCATTTTCAATATTTCGCTTTGCATAACTGGTTGGGCCACTTTTTTCTTTGAAAACATTATGTTCAGCAATTCTTCCACACGTACAACTTCCAGAGGTGATGTTTTACCAACCCGTTCCATCACTTCTAACAAAAGTTCCAGAGTTAATTTAATCTGGATTTGAATCTGATAATTTTTTACATCTATTTACACATTGTTTTTTCTTTCCAGAAGTGTTTTTTCTACTAGTACATTGTACAGGAAAATTAGATACGGTATCTTAGAGGACTGGAAAAGCTTTTCCCATTCCAGGAATCGTTGAATTGCAAATTTGGTATTTGCGATTATAATGGGGTCAAAATAATCCATTCTGCGGTTTTAGGTATAAGTATTAAAAACAAAAAAATTATAAGCATTTAAGGTATCATATTTTCACAGGTTATTATTGGTATAAAAATAGGAAAAGTCAAGAAATTTTTTTCAATTCTGTTAGCAACTTTTTGAGAAAATCGGAAACGAAATTGCTTTTGGGTCAAAATGACCCCATCTGCGGTTCTAGTGTTAAAAATAGGCATAAATGTTTAAAATGAATACCCATTTTTTAAAAAGTTAGTTATTTACTTTTGTTGATGAGAAAACGAACTGGCTTGAGTGATTTCCAATCATATAAATGTAATTCCAATTAAGGAGATCCTTTAACAGAAGATACTTTAACTCATTATATGGTGCAATGAGGAAAAAAATTTTGGGGGGAGTAGTCCAATAGAGGAGAAGATATTTACATCTAGATATATATTATAAATGCGTTAGTTTGTAAGGATGTTTGTCCTTCTTTCACACAAAAACAACTGAATGGATTTTAATGAAACTTTACAGTAATATAGCTTATACATCAGAATAACACATAGGCTATAATTTATAAAGATATTGTGTCAAGTGTCCAAAATTTAACGATATTTGTCAAGTAAGTAGGAAAAAATTCTGCCATCTGCAAGCATTTCTGGCGTGCGCTGCAAAAAAGCCCACAACAGTATATATATATATATTTTATTTGTGAAGAAACACTTTTTGTTTTGACTACGCAAGGCGCTCGCTTCTAATTAATTCCTGTGATCAACATAATCCCTAATTCTTTTTATTTCAGAATAAAACTAGGTTTCGAAGGGAGGGGTTATAAATCTCTCTTTATTTGAATGTTGTTTTTTTATGATTTTATTATGCACATTTGGCTGTAAGAAATTTATCTTTTTTCAAAATAAATGCTTTTATCGGTTCTGGTACTTAAAGTAAATAAACTTTCTCTTTCACACTACATCATTTGGACAAATTTTCAAAATTTGTTTGTGGTTAGTAGTTAATTATAATGCTATAATTTTAATTGAATAAGCAGATATTGCATTTTTAAGTATAAAAATAATTATAACTATTGTACTGTATTTTTTGGAGTGAGTGAATATTAACGTCTCACTGTTCAGCTACACGAGGGCTTTTGGCAATTTTGAACCATGGTCAAGTGACGTGGACGACCCTGAGCTGGAACCCCCTTCTCCTAACTACCACACCACACTAACTTAGAAGGAATATCCTACCAATCCTTAGCAGGAATATTCTTTGAAATTCACTCTTCCAAGATATATGGCAGCACGGGTTCTACGATGAGTATTTTAGCAGGGAAGGCAAATAGTTTTGTAGCAGATATTGCATTTTCAGCTGATGGCATTTTCAGCACATTGCAGAGATTGTTATTTTTGTCCCGAATAAATAGTTTGTCAAAATTTAAGCGTCTTATGTTTTTGCATTTTAATGAAGACCTTAGAAAACGATTCGACTATTTATTTTAAGTGAATGGTTTGTATAATTAATTTTACAGTGGAATATCTTTAATTAATTTATTAGCTCTAACGGATTAAATTTCCCAAAGTGGAGTATTTTGTTCATGTATATCCCTTAATTTTCAAAGTAGTGATCCAAAGGAAAATTATTGTATGAAAATGTAGTAAATCATTATGCGGTATATAAAGTATTAACGTGCATCGCTTCCCTACACGGCGGGAATTACAAAGCTCTCGAGCTATGAAAGTAGCTAGACATATTTGCCAACTTGACTCTATTGTTAACATTTCGCTATGTTTCGCTCGTCATTGAATCACCATTATAATTTAAGAAACGGCATTGCTTGCGAATATTACAATTTTAACATAAAATAAATACAACATAAAATAATAATGTATTACACACTTTCGGATATACATTATTTACACTATTTTAAGCATTCATTACACAACTTTTAACAGTGTGCTACTTTTGCTGAGCAGAGATCAGCTTAGGGAGGTATTTTCAAAAATCGACCCTCAAGAGTGTTACGGGGAGTTATAAATTTAAAAAAATTCTTTTTATCTGCTATTAGATTTACATACTTAAAATTTAACAAAGGTGTTTTCTTTCTTTTTTTTGTTCTGCTGAGATATGCAAAAAGCTTTTTTTGTTTAATTTGCAATTCACGTAAAATTAACTCATTAAAAACTTCTTTATCCTTCAATCTGTGTTGTTTAATTTTTCAGTTCACCCTTTCAAAGAACGGGTATACCAGCTAGTATACTATAATAATGATTGTATATGTTTGTAATAGGGATTGCAATACTGGTATTCACAAGCTTAAATTCTGGTTTTTTGGCATTTACTAGAATTTTTTTTTAAATTGTCTCCACTATATGTTCAGAGATCGCCAACTTAGCAAAATAGTATACGTTTTTGTTTTTGTCTCCCTAATGGGTGAAATTAATTAGACTGTGAATATAAAGTTATAACGTACAAAATCAAGAGAAGTGATAAAATATGTGAATTATCCAAGGAGGTGGGCCAAAACTATTCTATTACAGCTCAGAGCAATACTGCACAAGCCCTGGATTTGTAGTCTGATATTCGTATCTGTGAAAACAAGGTTGTTGTCATGAAGAAAGTGGGCAATATTTTGATATTTTTTAAATTGGGGAGTTTGTTATTCATGTATTTGCATATCATACTTGTATTTACATATCATCATGATTTTATAAATGAAAGTGAAAAAGAAGAAAAGAGAGCTAACCAATTCAAATTTGATGAAGTTTATAGTAAATTTTCTTTAACTTTTTACCCACAAATCTTATCCACATTCAGAAGAATTCGGTACAGTTATTGATGTTTATTATGACTAATGTCGACAGTGAAAAGGAATTGTCTCGAACAAAAATTAGAATTCGCGATAACTAAAAAAAATTTCAGCAAACCAAAATACAATGCAGAAATCAGTTATATTCAAAACCATTCGCCAAAAAATCGATTTATTTGAAGATGAGAGATTTAGAGATAAATATACTTTGAAAAAGTATATGGCATATTGCTAACAATACCACCAACTAGCGTAGATGCCGAAAGAGCTTTTTTGACAGCTGGTAATTTGTGCACATAATTACGTTCCAGGCTTAATGACAGTGCAATTAACGCATTATGCTTTTTAAGATTACCAAAAATTTGTAGTAGTATTACAGACTGAATAGTGATATTTACACTTTTTTTGTGATTTTAAATAAGATGTTCCTTTACTTTTTTGCGATTCTTTATATACTGTTATAATTTAAAAATTACAAATTAAATTTTTGTAATATTTACACTCTCAAATAAAACAAAGAAATGCCTGTACTTTCTTTCCTTTCCTAAAATTCCTACCAGTAATAAAACCGGTATCCCGGTATTAAGATCTAAAAAATATCGGTATTGAACTTTCATCTGATATTGCAATTCCTAGTTTGTAATATAATAATTGTTTTATATTATGTAAACATAATTTATATGAAACAATTTCATTTATTTTGAAATGTAATGAAAATCAAAGAATGGTATACTTTTTTAAAAATTATTTTGTACATACTTAGTAAATAGGGCAGATAAAACATTTTATGTGTGTGTGTACTTACAATAAAGTTTTTTTATCAGTTTATGTAAATTCTCACAATTATGTTTTGGAAATACAAAAGCATATTCAAATTTATAGAGCATGCCTTTAAATGATTTTTTTTAAGCTTTGAAATTGAACATTTCTTAAAGTCAATTGTGGGTCATATGAAATATGTATTGGAAAAGTGGAGTGGTATAGTTTGCCAACCATGAATTAAAAAAAAAACAAAATCATTTGAGAGGCATTGTTATTTGTGATTTTTTTCTCTTAATTATGATAAATACAATATAACAATTCTAATAATCAATTTTTCTTCTAAGAATATATAATCTAGTTTTTAAATTCTTAATTTTAATTGTCCAGAAGAAAGTAATTTCTTTACATTTTAGTGCAATGTAACTTATTACCCTCATTTATCTCCTGAAGTTTCAAATCCTCTCACATAATGTCTTTTTTTCCTATTGTATTTTTTCATGCAAAAATTGAAATTTTTGCAATTACTTGTTTTGAATTAGTGGTGTAAAAACTGGATCTGTGAAATGCAAATTAATTGTTAATTGGGTTATTTACATATTATTCCTAATTTTGTTTTTAATTCATTAACATTGATACCAATTTTGTCCAATTGTAACAAAAATTGCAAAAGTTAAGATTTTTTTGTACAACTCCACAATTTAAATAGTATCATTTCCTGTATGATGTACTGCTATTTGAAGGGGGAAAAACTATACTTTTTTGTTTTTCCCTGGTGTTTTCAACATTTGGTAGCAAAAGCATATTTTTTTTATTGATAAATAGTAATAATTTAGACATAACAGTAGGTTTGTTAATCAGTTTTTCACTTTACCTAAAAAAATCACTATTGTAATTTATATTATTGCTCATTTTATATTACTTCTGTAACTTATGGTTCACTTGACCTGTGGTTTAATGACCATGCTCCCCAACAATTGCATGTTAACAGGTTCGTATTGCATAAGGCAAGTGTTATTTTTATCGAAAGTTTTTTTAGTTGCTTGCATTCCATAATTTCCTAAGGAAATAATTGTGGAACAGTACAATAAGCTATGTTTTCTATCCAATAACACTTTTTTTTTGTCCTTTTATTTTTGCTACATTAAGCTGTTACAATCTTTTTGAGATTTGAGGCATAGACCCACTTTCTAATTCATTTTTCCTCCAGTAATAAAACTATTTTTATACATTGCATCCTTTTCATGTTATTTTTTATAAAAATAATGAGAAAGATGCCTCTTTTTTTTTTCAAAAGCATCATTATTATATACATAATTTTACTTAAAATAATGTTCTTTTTTCTTTTGCAAATCGCTTCCATTCATAGAAAAGCTTCCACATTACCATAATTTGAGAACAATTTCTCCACTGTTATTTATTTTATAAACAAATTAAAAGTGCAAGGTTTTCCCAAATATAGCCATAAAAGTGATAAATCATGAAGGGAGAAGAATATTGGGTCCTCTTTAAAAAATATGAAAAACAACAGTTCCTAAGTAACTGAAAAAAATTTTAAAGTCAGTAATTGGATGTATTAAATTTTAATGCAAGAAGATAATTTGAATTTCTTAACCAGTAGAACAAACTGAGAAGTTACATATTATTAATGAAATTTTATCTTACTTCAAAAGTTATGGTTTATATAGTGATGGGGGAATGTGATTGAATTCTCTCCACTATTACCGTAATTTGTAATATGTGAAGAAAAATTAAGAAGGTAAAAGAGTTTAATAAATGTTATCTTATTTCTTTATTTTAACTCCAGATCGATGAACCTTTTAGTTACAGGAATAATGAAGACTATAATCTTTTTGGATACTGATAAATTTTTGTTGTTGTAAGCCAAAAAATTTCACTTCACTGCATAGATCTAAAACTGTGATGGACAAACTTTTTTAGAGTAGGCCAAAAGAAAAAAAAAATTTGACCATCCAAAATATTTTATAAAATACAATAGGCTCAAAAAAAGTAATAAATTTTGAAAATTCTTCTGTGTCATTGACTTGTAAATTACAGTTTCAATCCCAAAATGGGAACATGTTCCTCCTCATCAGAATTTATATTCATTTACAAAAAAAAGTTCGGAATGAGATGAAATAATAAATAAAAATGAGACTAATTACATAGTTTGCTTCTTAAATTTGATAGTGTCAAGGCATATGTTCTTAGTTCATCAGTGTCACATATACAACAAGAGATGGGGAGAAATTCAATTCCAGGCCTACCGGGCAAGGTTAAAAAATAGTGCACTCTATAATTGGTCAAGCAGCCAGAGAGGTTGGGCTTAGAAAAGTGGGACTGTAAGAATTTGGAAAAGTGTAATAATGAAACTCATTTGCTCAAATGCCTTATTTTAAGAATTTATTTAAAAAAATTAAATTAAATGAAAAGTTCACACAAATTCCAGATGTTTTTTTTTTTGGTAAATTGTGAATAGTTTCATTTAAATTGATTGAATTGTACTCAAAAGTGTTCTATGTATAATTCTTAGAGGCAACAAAAGAATACCTTATGTATAAAAATATTCTATAATTTAATTTCCAGAGAACTATTATATGAAAGTTCTGCAAACAATTAAGGACAACTCAGATATTCATTTACATTAAAACAGTAGTTATAGCTCAAGTAATATCAAATTTTCTAATCACAAAAGTAGATGACACCCTACTATAAAATCCTTATCAGAAAATATCTAAGTCTCTTATATTAAAATACCAGCTGTATCATAATTAAGATATCAGCACTGCACAACTTTCCCCCCTATGTGAATGATTTTTAGCATGCTAAGAATAGTTATAGTCAGACCCTGATATACTGAATCCCAATTTAACGAATTTTCTTTCCTATGAATTAAATGCTGGCGATCCCCCCTCCCCCTCCTATGTAACGAATAATAAATCCTGAATTAACGAATTATTTCAACAGCCGAAAAATTTTTTGGATTAGAAAAAATTGAATTTTTTTTCAAATGACGTATGCTTTTTGTCCAGAACAGTAAAATTTCTATGGAGCAAATTTCAACTGGAATGGGTGCAACCAATTAGACTTTACTGGTGCAGATGAATCATGAGTGTAACTCATCATGTGACAGGAAACTCCATTCTTATCTCATCCCATTCCACAATGCAAGTGATATTTCAAGAATTTTTACCATTTGCTCTCTTGAGAGAAGTGAGGCTTATTATATGTAAAGTTTTGCAGAAAATTTTGTTTTCGAAAATTTGTGAAGCATGGCTGATTGTTGAGAAAAAAACATTTTTCTTTGAGTGAAAAGCTTAACAGTTTACATAATGAAACTCTATCAAAATTGTTACATTTTCTAATATTGTACATTGTTTGGAAGGTGTGAAAACATACCTCATGCAGCAGGATGTAATGATGCAGTATTTTCTTCTCTGCATAAAGTCAAAAAAAACTTTCAAATCAAACATCTATTAATCAGTATTTTAAAATTTTCGATTAACTGGTGCATAATAATTTGCTGATAGTATTTTTAGGTGCTGAATAAGAAGAGTAATTTTTTGCAATGGATATTCTTTGTGTATGTAGTGTCTGGCTGCTATTGACGGTAAATTTTTTTTTCTGAGATAGTTTGGGGGAGGTTACAGGGAGTCGGGATTCTGCCCTGACTGTCACACAAGACACAGGCCCACAATTCATTATGGTCTGGGGTGCCATCTCTTTTGATAGTCATTTCTGGCATACTGACTGAACAGTAGTACGTTGATGATACCCTACGATCGGCTGTGAAAGTTCCTTTTACTACACTTAGGACTACTTTTCAACACAATTCCGGGCGCATGCGGCACATGTTGCTATGAGTTATCTTCAAGTTTGCCCTACACTTCCTTTTCCAGCTAGGTCATCTAATCTCTCTTCCATAGAGCATATTTGGGATGTTATTGGAAAGGCAATTACAAACATCCGGAAAGCTGTCAGTTTGGCACAAAATTCTGTAGGACACCATCCGGTTTGTACTGTGCTGGGTGACAGCTTGCATCTAGGCCAGAGGTAGATCAATGCCTTATTGACTTCCTAAACTTTTAATTGGTCAAACTGAAATAATCATTCATATTGTTTGTAAATTTTAATCATTGTTTTTCTATGTGTGTTCTTCATATCCATGAATTTTTATGCATTATGAGAACTCCTTCTCAGTGTGTCATTTTTTTATAGTGTAATTGAAACATCTCTGTGTGGTGAGAGATGCCAACACTTTTCTTTCTGTGAATGAGACTAGAATTCAATTTAAGGACTTAGAAATTTAAGAGGTCAAATATAAGCTACATGTGAATTTGTCTTGTTCAATTAGAAATATTTTAATAATCATGTAGAGATACCATATTTAAACCTAAATATATTAATAAGAAATAATTTTTTTTTAAGTTTATCTATTTAAAAAGTTCTAATATGAAATAATTAAAATTTTGTTTTAAAAGAAAATTTCACAAAATAAGAATTATTTATAAATGTTGTAAACAATTAAAATCCAGTCATCATTTTCTTTTACTAATTTTATTGAAATAAAAATTAAATATATATATATCCTCCCCCCAAAGAAAAATTTTTTCCATTGTCAGTGAGCAAGTGTAATGATTAACAAGTTGTGCTATTTTTGACATTAAAATCCGTGACCTATTGAAAGTTAGATGCAGAATCGTATGATTAGTTTGTTTTATTTTATGAGATAGTAACAATAGAATTAAGTTAATATTAAATGAAATATTTCTTGTAGCCTATTGAAAGAGTGAAACTGGGGCTAATCAAACAGATTCTGTAAAAAGTGTGCTATTGTCACCCAACCCCCTAGAAAAATTATGTCATGATGCCCCAGAATTTATAAAAATTGTATTAATTTTAGAGCAAAAAAATTTTATTTTTTAATATGTTTCTGATTTGATAATTTTTACATTTTAATTATTTCAAGATTAATATTTTAAAATTCTGATAATATTTGGAAGGTCTTTCTCAAAAAAGCACACAGTTTTAGTGAATGGAGAGTAGCTAGTACTGTTTTTGTCACTTGACCGATACTCAAAATGATGAGGTCTGTTGATAAATGCTATCTCTAAGCATGATTTTAAATCAAAATAAGATTTTTAAAGATGTTGTGTTTGATAGTTTTTATATTTGAAATCCCATTTACTGTCTTTTTGTATTGTGTACAATTATATATTTTTCTTTTTTTAAATAAATTAATAGTGAAAATCTGTAATTTCAGGAAATGTACTTAAATTCTATTTACCTTTATGATGACAAAAAAGTCCCTAAAAATTAGATATTCACATTAAAGAATGTTTTCAATTTAAAGAGGAAAAACCTCATGTACCTATAATTATGAATATTTTGTTAACAGTTCTTTAAAGGTGATTCATGTAGAATTCATATATATGTTTGCAAATTGAGGGTCTTATATTAAAATATTTAATACCTCTCTTATGAAGTTTTAGAAGCATACAAAAGAGGAAAAAAAGGCAAAATCGTTTTTACAGAATAGTCATGTAAGAATATAAATTGTATTTATGAGCATGAAAAGGAATATTTTACTGTTCTTTCATAAATATTTCCATTTAAGTCTGCAATTAATTTAATGTATATTAACATTGTGGATACTTTTCCAATAAACTTTTATGGGTTGGTGAAGATTTATCAATGAAGCAGGCTAAAATATAATAGATAACTTAACTAAGCTTAAAGTTTGAATATGTACATTCAAAGACAAACAGCAACTTCATTTTGCATAAATTTATATGAAATTTTCTCTTAAGTTCACTACATTGTTATTTTGATTTTGATATGTATTAAGTAATAAAATATGTATTTGATAAGTAAAGCAAATATCTTTTGAATTTTTTTTTCAGGATAAAGAGCGAAAACTGCTGAAAAGGAAGTATGATGAACAAAACTTAGATGAAGCTACACAGGATTCACAAAGAACAGCTGTTCCTTCTATTTGCCCTTCTTTGGGTGGAGATGATGGTGTGTCAGATTCTTCTGTGTCTAGTACAGATAGTTTAAAGACTAGAATTCGAAAAGTGTTTGCTGCCAATAGAAAAATAGGGAAATCAAGTGAAAATAATTTGAGAGTTCGATCTGCTGCATACCGTGATTTTCAATTTAAAACCATGTTTAAAAATACTTATAACTTACTACATCAGAGAAACATCCCATGGGCAGGATTTAGAGTTTTGGATACATTATGTAATGAACCAGCTAGTTCTATGGTAAGTTTGTATTTTTAAGAATCTTTAAATGTCATGTGTAGAATTCGTTTTATATTCTACTAGCTAGTGTACACCTTATTCGTGCAGATGAATTGAAAAATTAAACAGTATAAATGGAAGGAAAAAGAAGTTTTCTCTCAATGAGTTAATTTTATGCAACTTGCAAATGAAACAAAACAAAAAAAGCTTTTTGCATATCTCAGCTGAGAACAAAAAAATCATATTTGTTAAATTTTAATTCTGTATGTCTAATAGTTGATAAAAAGGATTTTTTTTTATTTATAACACTGCTGTAACTCCCTTTTGGGTTGATTTTTGAAAAAATCTTCCTCTGATCTCTGCTCAGCAAAAGTAACATCTACACTATTAAAATTTGTAGGTAAACAAACGTATGTATGTCTAGCTTCTCACGAACCGCACGATGCAGAAACTCGCCAAAGGTACCAAAAGGTCAGGAATGATCCAAGGAATCTGTTTTTACCATTTATATTCCGATATTCCAATTAGTTAAAAAAATATTAATTAAAAACCTTAAAACGCTCCATTTTTTTTTCCTGCAAGGCAACAAAAATCCAAATCTTCGACCTGTTTTTTTTCTCTCCAGACGTTTTTAAAACACGATCTAATTTTTTCTATGAGACTCAGACAAAAAATAATTTCAGAATCGGAAAAATTATTTATTTCGCCACGATTTGGTATAATTTATTTTACAAAATAATTATATTTTCTA
>BMAV01010022.1:57123-75904 GCA_019973955.1 Trichonephila inaurata madagascariensis
ATAATGTAAGAGTTTTTGAACCTCATCTTCCCTTCAAAGAAAAGGCTTTAATACCTGAAAATGCTAAGGTAATTGGGAAAAAAATTAATTTGCTCATATTAATTATTATATTGCATTTTCAAATAGAAATGTTGTATTTATTTAGAAGACTGTGAATGAAGATAAGGAGACTGCTGTGCGATTGGCATGTGAAGTAGAAAATTCAAGGTTAAAAGCTCTTGAAGAACAACTAGAGATGTTGAAGGTATATATTAATTGATATGTTGAATTTTGTTTGTTACTTTAAGAATTAAGCAAAGCATTGCTTTTTAAGCTGAAATGAAAATTAAGTAGTAATTTTAACTTTAAAAAGTTATCATGACTATCAATTTTATGTAGGAGTTATAGATACAATCAAAATTCAGAAGTATTTGAATGTTATTTATGATCCAATTGCTTAAGCATGTATTAAAGAGATAAAAATAAAAAATCTCCAAGAAAGAATGACGTAAGAAATAAAATGCTTTAAAGCTTTACTTTTCTAATAATTATTAAAATTATTAACATAATTGAAAATATTTTGAAACTGAAATGTGTCCCAAGAGCATGGAAGATTGCATCAGCTGTTGCAATCCTTAAATCTGGTAAAAGTTATAGACCAATTTCACTTCTGTTTTTCAGTAAACTTGCTGAAAGGTAATTTTTAACAGATTTAATGATAATCCCTTTAATGATGGTATCCTGTTATCAGAACAGCATGGCTTTAGGCGATACCTCTCCACATCACATCAAATTTTAAGAGTTCTTAAATTCATTAGAAATGAAAAAGAACAAAATAAATTCA
Organism: Trichonephila inaurata madagascariensis; assembly: GCA_019973955.1. Lineage (NCBI taxonomy): Eukaryota > Metazoa > Arthropoda > Arachnida > Araneae > Nephilidae > Trichonephila > Trichonephila inaurata. The sequence continues at coordinate 57,947 of BMAV01010022.1, forward strand.
ATGGGGCTGTCTTTCTTGACTTTCAAAAGGCATTTAATGGAATCCTCACTGATAGAATTTTGTCTGTAAAAGTTAATAACTTAACTCAATGGCCGCGGTAGACGAGTGGTTAAGGTATCGGATTGTGGCTGGCCTTGTCACGAGTTTGAGCCCAGTGCCACTAAAGTGTAGCCGTGTAGGGGAGTGATGCACATTAAATCTGTCGAGAGCTCAAACGTCCTCCCGTTGGTGTGGTGGGGTAGTTGGGAGACGTCATGTCACTTGACCATCATTCAAAATTACGTGATCTGTCGCCAAAAGTCCTTGTGTAGCTGAACAGTGTGGCATTTAATATTCATTCACTCACTCAACAGTCTATAAGGACCAAGGCCTATTGTGCCCAACTCAGTATACACAACCTTGGGCCCTGAGGTGCATGAGATGTTTTGGTCAGGTGGTCAGTCTGACTCAAAACCCCCTTCCTTGAGAATTGGTTTTCTGAGTGGAAATTTACATTAAATGCATCAAAAACTAAAGCAATTTTCTTTGCAGTCAGTTAAAAAGTTCATGATATTTTTATTAAAAAATTATAAAATTCTCTGGTCTCAAAACACCTAGCACTTTGGTGTAATTTTAGACAAACAACTCACTCTCGGACAACATATTAAAAAGAAAATTTTTAAAATTGCCCATATAAACAGTGCCTCCTAATTTTATGTAAATCTGTATTAAACAAAAAAAATTGCTTATCTATACTTAATCCTCAGACCTGTCCTGATCTATGCCTCCGCAATTTCGAGACATGCAGCAAAAGAACTCATCAAAATCAGCGTTTCTTAAATTTTCGATTGGGGGCCCCGCCGCCCTTATGTACCAGCGTGACATTGCATGCCCTCAAGATTTTGAACATCCCTCCCCGACTTAATCAAAATAAAGTTCTAATAGAGTTTCTTCATTGGGGACAATTTAGTGATCTAGTCTAGTATGGCACATCTTTCAATTTTTCCATGAAGCCTTTCAGAGTCTGTAAAGGAAGGAAATCTCAACATTACTTGAGAGACTTCGAGGAGCCCCATGGAGGTGCTACTGTGGACCACGGTTAAAGAACTGCTGATTTAAAATATTTAAAGAGTTCAGAATATAATTATATATTAGATAAATCCATTTATGCCTGAATTTTTATGAAAAACTATGACCTTAGAGTGGCAAGTTAAGTTAAAACTTCCAGAGTTATTAAAAAATTAGTATTAAAATCTTTTAAGCAAATTAATAACTTAACAAATTTGTGTATTAACAAAATGAAAAAATACATTTCTTCATTAAATTCTCTTAGGCCAAGGCAAATTCCGATTCATCCTGAATTCTGCTAAATCACTTATATTCTATTTATTATCTACAACTTTTTGTTCTACATTTTTGAGGTACTATTTGTTTATCTCTAAATTTTGTTACACTTTCAAATTATAAGGAACCTTTTCTGAACTACAAAGGTTTTGAAGAAGCAAACATTTAAGCAAAAAATAAAGATAGATTTTTCTTTTTTGAAGTGCTGTTTTTACTCTCATATGATGAGTTTCTCAGCAAAGTTTGTGCCTCTTTAAAAAAGTACTGTTTGTATAAAGGTGTATTGGAGCAATTTACTGGGTAATGTTCAGATTCACGAAAATTAATAAAAAGCAATACTTGAAATTCATTTACTTTTTTTTCTGCTAAAAATGTTATCAACATAGCATTGGTGTGAAGTACTTTGCCTTAAGAGTATTTGCAAGAAAAATATAGAGTAAACTAAAAATAATAAATTGAATACATCAATGTAATCACTTTTTTTGGATTGATTAAAATATATTGTGTGAAAGAATTCATGTTTGAATCATGGAAACTTGTGGATATGACAACAATACACAGCTTCCCGCCCCCCCATGATTTATGCTTGGATCTGTCATTTGTATTTAAAAAATTTATTAATGGGGATAGAATGCAATCATACTTAGAAAAGAAAATTTTATTTCTCTGTGCTGGAAATTAAATTTTATTCTGTTCTATATGATATAGTTTTTACTTGCTATGTAGTTGTACATAATTGAAAAAACAAAATAAATGCTTTGTGTATGGATAGCAAGTTTAATTTTATTTTAATATCTATACAAATTTATTTTCAGGCACGAACAATAAAGCAACGGAGCGAGGAATTGGAAAAATTATTGGAACATTTCGCATGCATTATTTGTGCGGAAATAATGCATGAGGTGATTTTTTTTAAATTTGTAATTATTCTACATTATAAATATACAAGAATACTTCTGTATTGGCTAATTATTTTTAAAAAAGTAAATAATTAAATGAGAGTTATATCTAGATATTCTTTTCAAAAATAGTTATGAATGCGTAATGCGTTAATTTTTTTAACAGATTGGTTTACCTGGCTTAGAGCTGTCTTATTCGCCTTTATATGTAAATTAACTAATGAGATTTTTTTGTATTTATTGTTATAGCTCAAAGCTCACACTCAAATAAAAAAAAAAAAAAAATACTACTGTAAAGAATAATTATATCACTAGAATCATATGCATCTTCTACTTTTCACAATAATTTGAGCAATAGAATTTCATGTGTGCTTATCTGACTAATATTTTTTACGAATATTCTACATAGTTTATTACTTTCATAAAATTTTTTGTCTTTAAAATTTTTAAATGGATTCTGTATAATGTAGAAATTTTTTTCTCTTCACAGCCTATGATTTTAAATTGCTCTCATAGCATGTGCAAATATTGTTTATTGAAGTGGAAAATGAAACAAAACAGATGCCCTATTTGTAGAGAAAAAATTGTTCATGAAACAAAAAATCTTTTAATAAGAGACTTTATTGATAAAACAATTGAAGGAATGGAGGGTGAATTTCAGGCTAACAGAAGAAAACTTGTATTTGATCGTCAAATATCAATAGGTAAATATATATTTATATTGTATATGTGTTTAAATAGTGCTGTTTAACAAAAAAAAAACTTTTATTTCTTTGAAAATTTGAAAATAATGTGTGTTAATTGTTTTATTGTTAAATTTAATTAAAATTTTAAAAGAGAAAATCAGTTCAGACTTTCAACACGCAAGTGTGAAGAAATTTTAGACAAAAGTGAAGAGAAAAGGTGAATGTGAGAAGTAAGACATCACAAAAATTATTGCATGCTTCCCCTCCCCCTCTCTTTTTTTAAATGAGTTTACACTGTAGAAAAAGAGTAAGATATTGCAATTTTGTGTAAATTTATTGTTAAATTTTATTCTATTAAATTAATATTAGTACTTCTAATAGTAGTTCCCGTGAAAAATTTACATCCATCACTTTCACTTTCAAAAAAAAATTGATACACATTCACTTCTGGAATGTAAAAAAGTAGACGTATGAAAATGTTATGTAGTGTTCATCCATAACCCACAATATAAGATAAGATGGGTTGTTGTATTATTTTTTTTACATTCATATTTATATATTTTTTTTTTCACATAGAACATCTAGATTTGAAAGAATTTCTAAAAGGGCAAGCATATTACCCTGTAAAAATGTTAGATGTTTATGAATGATTGTTCATCTGCATAAAATTGTTTGCAATGTGATTTCTAGCATTATACAATACTCAGACAATTATGAATTCAAAAAAGAAGACAACAAAAAATTGAATCCTTGCAGTAAAAGAAAAGTTTTCCTAGAACTTAGGGGGGAAAAAGGGGCAGAGTGATTTTAAAAGTCGAAATACAAGCAGAACTAGCACGTCTCCAGACAAACTATGTACAACAGCATAAAAAGATCCAAAGTGGTCTAAAACATATAACCAGGTGATTGGATTGGCCAAAAATCACTTGTCATGGTCCACTTAATTAAATTCTGTCATTTTCTCTGATAAAAGTGTATCAATACCAGTGGCATAATCTTAAGAGTGATGAAAAATTTTACTCAATCAATTGAATGGGAGGAGGAAGTTTGATGGTGTTAGTTAGCTATTGGCTAATGACGAAGAACTAATCTAGTGTTCTTAAGGAGTAGATAGAACCATAAATACAAATGCTAGAATTTGAGCTCTTACTTATGCATCACACTTAAGATAATTCAATACATCAACAAGATGGTGCATCTATTCATACAGCAAATGCTGTAAAAAATTGGTTCTGTTCAAAAAATATTATTTTACCATGATCAGCCAAAAACCCTGATAATAAATTTTGTCAAGAATATCCGGGCAATGCTTGTTCGAAGGATATATGGTGAAGGGAAGCAATACGAAAGTATATCGAACTTAAAAGAATGTACTCAGTCATGTTTGGGACAATTTCAGTCAAACTGTTCCAATCACTGTTTGATCTGATGTTAAATAGGGTTTTTTGAACTGATGAAAGAAATTGGAAAGTAAATTTGTTACTAAATTGGGTTTTTTCCCCCCTGTAAAAATTAGTGTCTTTTTTCATTTTTTATTTATTTATTTTTTTCAAAATTTCTCAATTTAAATGTTTATATGTTCATTTAATCAAGAAATATATATATATACTCTTAACAAACTTTTGAAGAAAAAAAATTTTTTCTCTAAAAATTTAAGTTTTCTTACACTTTTTTCATGGAGTGTAGAAAATTTCAAGATTGCGTTTTTCTCTAAATTTCAAAATGTATTTGCATCCAACAATTTTTTGAAGGGAGGGGTATTAACTTTTAATTAATTCATGTATATTTTTCTATTTCTTACAATCTGTAAATCACAATAGAATGAAAATCTGTAAAAAAACAAAAGTTTTAAAGAATTATCAGTTTGAATAAAATTATTTTAATTGTATTTCTAATTTTAACATTATCAAGCAAAACAAAATGAGGAAATACAGAACCACAAAAGTACGAATTATATGCCCAATTTTTAAATTATTATGTCTGTAATAATCTAAAGCTTAACATTTATCCAAATTTGTTGAAATAGTGTCGCCCTCCCCTTTTTCCCAAATAATCTTATGTCTAACATTTTAAAATAATTATATTTTTCAAATCTTAAAAATAAAATCTGTGATTGATTAAGTATGAAATTCAAACTGGTTATTATTTTATTTAATGAGGAATTTTCAAACAAAGGGCAAAATTGACTTGAGTAGGAGTAATGAAAATTGATAATTTATGAAGTTATACTGTTATTTTCATTTTTAAAATCAGTTTTTTGATGAAAAATAATGTTTTATCTAATTATATATATATACTTCTCATTTAAGAATACCTTTTTTTAAAAATTATACCTTTTTATTCCATTATGCCTTTATATATATATATATATAATTATACACAGCTTATGAGTTCATTTCCAGTATGATCTAAACACATTAGTTTGACCTAATTAGGCATTTGAGAATTCATTTTTTTAGAATTTGTGACAAAGAGTTAAATTACATTTATTTTATAATGATTGCATAAGATTTTAGCTGAATTGTATTTACTAGATAGTCATTAAGTTGAACTCATGTATTGTAAAATATTGGAATAGCTTTCTATATATTTCTTTACATCGCTGTTAGTCTGCATATGTTATCTTATAAGACCGAACATTATAGAACTCTTTTGAGGGGTTACTTTTTTTACCCTTGGTTAATTTTCCAAAAAAAAAAAAAATTATATACCATAAAATCCAGCATATAATGCACACTGCCGTATAACATGTATTTATACTTTCAAGCTACAATTTTTAACTTTTAGGTATATTTGCTGTATAACCTGCACCCCCTTTTTTACGAAGAAACCTGAAATGTATGTGCACAATGCTCTTATGTTTTGAAGTCATTTATTCCAGGTATTATCCCAAGCCTTAGAAAAAAAATGGTATACTTCTAGAATACCATGTAAGTTTATAAGGAATGTCATTTACTTAAAGTAACAGTATTTCGTTACATGTAGAAGTCTAAATTTTTTCTCTCTTCTAAATCTCTATTTTGATTTTTAAAGCTCTCATTTTTATACCCAGTGCACTCATAAATTTTGATCTTTTTGTGTGTTAAAAGTGTGCGTTATACGCTGGATTTTATGGTTATTTCTCTCCTGTATCAGGTTCGAAATTTTTTGGTTGAATTTTTTCCGTGACCTTTTCTTTTCAGTATTTGTGATCACAGTAGCTCAATGACCACAGTTAGTTGCTTAGAGCTTTTAGTTCTGAATTCGCATGGGGTATTGTGCCAAACTTAAAGTAAAAATATTTTCACTTAATAAAGTAAAGCAAGGTAAAACCAAAGGATCATAACAGCTAGAAAGGTGTCGATCAGTCCTATCTTATAAGCTTTATTCCATTGAAATAATAAGGCAAGGGCTGTTGCAGCCCCCAATTATTTTACATCAGTAGTCTTCAAATTTTTTCATTTCATAGAACCCCTAGAACTGGAAAGTGTTTTTATGGAACCCCATTCTTGAAGAATATATCTCAAAATAATATTTAAAGTTGGTCAACACATGTTGTTGACACTTTATGTGAAGGCAATTAAAAGTATTGTATTTATTATTAAAAAAACTCTAATCTAATTTTTAATATAATTTATTCATTAATAATTTATATTCCAAGGGTCACCTACCTGTGTATTATATTTAGTGACTGGAATATGTGCTTGTTTTTTTTCACACAAATTGTCTGAAGTCTTTGTCTATTAAAATTATCTGCAGTCGCATTTCATATTCTGTGTTAGATTTGTTTTTATACTTTGTTTTTGTAGCCACTCACGTTGAGAAATATATTTTACTCAAACATAATATTTTGGATGGTATTAAAATGTTCATAGCTGTGTGAAGAATCCCGTGTATTTTACATGAATTTACAAACTAAAATTTAGAAGCTGTTCTTCCTTAAATTTAGATTTTAACATCAACTTTGTTGATATGTTGTTCCCTTTCCTTCTTTATATACACTCAAGAGCCAAAATATTATGACCACCTGTCAATAACGTGTTGACCCACCTTTGGCGCGCAACACAGCTTCGACCTGCCTTGGCATGGATGCCACAAGTCCTTGGTAGATGGCCGGAGACAGATTGTACCAGATGTTTAAGCAACGGTCACACAAATATGAGATATTGCGAATTGGTGGTCTGTGAACTCTGAGCTGCCATCCCATGACATCCCAAATGTGTTCTATCGGATTGAGATCCGGTGAGTTAGGTGGCCAGGACATTAACTGGAATTCAGCATCATGTTCCTGGAACCACTCCAACACAATTTTAGCCTTGTGACACGGGGCATTGTCCTGTTGGAATATTCCATTTCCAGCTGGAAAAACAGGCCATGTAAGGGTGCAACTGGTCTTCAATGATGTTCAGATACCCTGTAGTATTCATGGTCTGCTCTACCAGAACCATGGGTCCCAGAAACGCCCAAGAGAACATCCCCCAAAGTATAATACCACCACCACTGGCCTGTGTATGACCTACTGTACATTGAGGGAGCAACTGTTCGCCTGGAAGGCGGCGTATCCTGACACGGCCATCGGCGTGATGAATGACAAACCGTGATTCATCTGACCAGGTAACTCTCTCTCACTGATCCATGGACCAGTCACAATGTTCCTGGGCCCAGCACAGTTGACGATGACGCTTGGTCAGCAAAGGCACACGAGTGGGACGTTTGCTGCGTAGCCCCATATACAACAGTGTCCGCTGAACAGTGTGCTCCGATACTATTCTACTTGGCCCTGCATTGTACTGGGCTGTCAGCTGAGCCACTGTCTGGCTCCGGTTTTGCTTCACCATGCGAGACAGTCTCCGATTACCTTTTTCTTTGATAGCGTGTGGACGTCCAACACAATGTCGTCTACTGCTGGTTTCACCATCATTCATCCACTTTGCATAAATAATAACAACTGTAGATCACAAACAACCCATGAGTCGTGCAATTTCGGAAATACTTGTTCTGAGCCTTTGAGCCATTACAATCTGCCCTCTATCAAAGTTGCTTAGATCCGCAGCCTTTCCCATCACACACAGAAGTGAAAGAATGATTCTTCAGACTCTCCAGCAGCAGTTAAATACCACTTCCACCTGATCACGTGCCTTCCACGTCATCCAGGCAAGTTCATTGCAAAATGTAGGGGTGTTCGTAATGTTTTGGCTCTTGAGTGTATATTTTTTTTTCTCAAATATAAAGGTGCCTTTCCCATTAAAAAACTATTAAGCTTTGCAAGACCTTGTGCTACTTAACTAGTATAAAGTTATCTCATGGAGCCCAAGATTGTAAACATTAGAATATTCACAATCTAGTAGGAAATATATATACGACATGTTTCAAGTCAAAACCAAGCTTATTTTTAAAAATGATTTTTATTCATTGAGCCATCTACATGTTTTGTCGCTGAGAGAAAAAGGAAGCCAGTGAAATCTAAGTGCTTTACCTCTTATGCCCAAATGTGTGAAGCATCTCTTATTTTATGAATTGTACTTGAAAGTTAATATTGACATATGGACTATAAAATATAATGATCTGAGATTGAAGTGTTTTGTGGTTGGGCCATATGTTTTGGAGAAATGATTGGGTGCTTAATGTAATACTTTAAGATGTAATGGAAAATAATTTTTATATATAGAATTTAATTTTAAATCTAGTTTAATTATCCTTATATATATAAAAATTAACTGTAACGCACACAGGAATTTTTCAAGGGGGAAGGGGGTCCAGATTCAAAAGTCCATCATTCTCGTGTCATGCACCCATACACCGCCATTATTTTGATTTTTTCGACTTTCGGGAACAAAAAAAAATTATTGAATAAATAATTAGCATTAATTAATAAAATTAATTATTAATATCAAATACTTGATTAAATTTTACGTACTATATACATAGGGTTATAATACCCCCCTTGTGTGTGCTACTGAAGGTAAAACATTTTAATATTCTTTTATTATATTATAATAAAAGTTATAAAAGTGTTGCAAAATATAAAATTGTAATATATAAATAAAATTTTCAATTTTAATGAATAGAATGAGCTTTAGATACGTGTAACTATACAAACTTCATAAAGAATGTTAATCCCATTTTGCGTACATTTTTATTTCTTCTTGATTTTCTTATTGTGACTCATGGAGTCCCTGAGTATGCCTTTTGGAACCACAGGGTTTTGTGGAACACAGTTTTAAAACCACTATTTTACATAATGGGGGTAATCTCTTGAATGGAACTGATCCCTTAAATCATCTTAATGTGTGATGTGGAAGTTAGGAAAGTCAGATACCAAACCAAGTATCTTCCTTGTAGGTTGACCATAGTTTAAAATTACAACTTCCAGCATAAAATAAATTCAAACTACCTAATTAAAATTTATTAGATTTTTATCTTGATTTAATACAAAATATAACATTCTCTGTTTTTGGAACATACATTAGAATTCATTCAGAAACAATTCTTCAATTGTTTTTCTTTTAAAGAATCTTTTTATTCAGTTGACAAATTTTTAATAATTCTGTTGTATATATATTAGACTATTTGGTTATATATGTTGCAAAATGAAAAAAGAAAAAGAATTCTTCCATTGTTATTAAGTTGGTTTTAATATTATGTGAATATTAAATTGGTATATTTTGAAATGATGATGGCACTAATATATTCTCTTAATTTGAATTGTGTTCTTTGTTTATTAAATTAATATTTTAATTTACAATATTATTTTCTGCTTTTTATGTATTATTTTAGCATCATTTTCCAATAAGAAGAAAAAACCATCACGTAGCCGAAACTTTCGGAGGAGAATAAATGGAGTTAATGATGCTGGTGAAGGTCCCAGCAATTCCAGGGAACATTTTGCTCGTTTGACTTCTTCTTATGATTGTTTATAAAATAATTATTTAGTCTAAGTGAAATGGTTATTATGGTAATTCTAGATATGTGAAATGTGTTTATATATGATAACCCCCCCTTTCTGTAATTATTGCTTTTTGCAATTTTTTCTATGATCATTTCAGTTTTTGGTATTTGTGTAATTGATGTAAAATAAATAAATAAATTTAAAATTATTTTTGAATATCTTAAAAATTATGGTTATCACTATTTAGTATTTTAATTTCCACCTTTTGACTGGCATTACATTTTAGTGGTTTCAAATATGAAATATTTTATTTTTCAATTAAAGACTAAATTTTATGGTAATTTTACTGTGTATTAATATTGGAATTCAAATTTGTTAAAGAAAAAATTTTCTGGTATTCATTCAAATTCAATCGGATCATTTGATCGGATGAATACTGATTGGTATTTTCTGCTAAGCAGTGATGTAAACTGTGCTACTAGAAAATAAATTAAATTTAAATGAAAGATCTTTATAATAAATGTACGATTGTAATGCATGCACATTGCTGAACTTAAAGCAAACTTTAAAAAAAAATAATTTTTAAATAAGGGTGAAAATTATGAAGCTGAAACAGTTTAAAACATTTGAAAGGTAACATATTTTTGTTTTCTGTAGTGCTATACAATGACAAGTTCAACAAATTGTTGATTTAAAGTAAAGAAAAATTTAAGTGTGGTCTGTCTTATATCATCAGTCAACTTTTATAGATTATGATATCTCATGTTATGATTTAATTTCATGATAATTTTTTATCTGCGATATATACAGTAATTCAACCATTATGAATGATATTATGCGTTTGTTATCTTTTTGAAAATTCAATGACATTTTAAAAAAATTAGATAAATGTCTCCTTAAGATTTGGTGAAAGGTGGCAACACTAATAATAATTTGTATATTTATATATGACTTAATTTTATTACATTATTCATGTTAGTTTCACATGTATGAAGCATGCTACTATTATTTCTATTGTGCAGTTTTTTTATTGTCCTTTTTTCTATTGTGCAGTAGCTTATGAAATATCTTATTTAGCTTAAAATGTCTTTGCATTTGGGCATAAAAAAACTGAAAAAGTAATTGGGAAAAAAGATGATTGAACTTTGAATATTATAACTATTTCGAAGATGTGTTTGTTTCATGTATATTTTTCCCCCATTTGATTTTGCTTTTTATAAACTATGTAAAATAACTTCATTTAGTTTTATATAACATTTTAGTTTATTTTGAAAAATGCATATGGTGGTTTCAAAGATTAATTTAGTCGTGTTGGTATTATTTTTCTTGAAATACATCATGTTTTTTCATTGCATTTTACTTGAATAAAATACACTAGATATATTTGTGTGTCAAATACTATATTTTCATATTGTTTTTTACATATTTTTTTTTATTTTTGCATATTTTTTTAAGAATGTAATCATATTTTCATTAAGAAGTATTACCTTCTTTGGGTTATATGTAGAAAAAAATTATGTAATAAAATTTGATTTTTAAAAATGAAATGATTCCGTTTTAAATTATTATATTACTTAAAAAGTTTGATATTTTAAATTCTGGCTAGTAAGTTTGTATAATTAACTAATTTTGGGGTATCAAGTTTTTGGGAAGAATCAAATTTTCACTAACATGCCACATTTTATAATTATACAGGAGTGATATAAATGTATTTTATAAATATAAACTGATTAAAATAATATTTTTGATAACAGTAAAAAAAAAAGTTGTAAAGGCACAAAATGTACGATGTTATTAAGCACAAAAACTACGTATCAATTTGATCTTGGCAAAAAAAAAAGGATACAGAACCTTTTTTGTGGGATTTCACTATTCTCCTTAAATAATTCTTTAGAAATCATGCATCATTATAGGGTTTCTATGCCTTTCTCAACAATACTCCATGGTAAAAACAAAGTGAATTTTTAATGTCTGTTGTACCCCATATTTTTATAATTTTGTAAAATCAGTTACTGCAGAACTTATCTGTTACCCAAAAAAGCTTTGAATGATGACTTAGCAGGTAATACTAGACTTGTGAGCATAGCAAAAAGTTAAATCTTTCATCACTTTCCTGTTTATTCCCCCCCCCAAATGCTTCCTTTCAACTTTGCTTCATTGGATTTTATAAGCATTTCCCTCAAATACTTGAGGCCTTTATCTTCTATATTAAGAGCTTTAACAAAATGATTTTAATTGATTCAACTAATGGAACATATACATTCTTAAAATCCGAAGATAAACGTATCTATATGTAAAGCTATCTTCTCACGAACCACTCAATGCAGGAACGCGCCGAAAGTACCAAAAAATGTAAAGTGATCCGAGAAATTTATTTTGACCATTTAAATTCCGAAAATGCTGTTAGTGAAAAAGATATTAACTAAAAACATTAAAATACATGATTTGTTTACCCCTCAAAGAAGGCAGAAAGAATTTCGATTTTTCCGTCGTTTTTAAAACTATTGTCTTATCTTTTGTGTCGCAATCAGACCAAAACTAATTCCTGAATTGAAAAGATTGTTTGACATATAATTTTTTATTTTTAAAAATAACACAGTATTTTGCTTTTATTTATTTGTTTGTTCTAAAGGAGTCAATTTTGACACGTCTTTATATGAAAAGAATTTTTATATTGCTCTGTATAGCTTTATACTTGTGTTCGTTTCTGTTTTAAAAAATGTTCACTCTTAACTCTTTTTAAAATATTCAAAATTTAACTTAAAAATTTGCTATTTATAAAAATAATTGCACAAAACTCTACCCCACCCCCTTTGTATCAAACGTTATTATCTGTGTTCTGACTGAAGATAGAAAAATTAACATTACAGATTTTGAAGAAGTTTATGTTTTCCATCAGATAGACTTTTTTCGGAGGATTCATTTATGTAGTTTTTTCCTTACAATTTTTATTTAAAAATTACCGTTGTTTGCTATCAATGTGGGAAGATTGGAAGCACTAACTTAAAAATTATGCCCTTAAAAAATTTAAAACTTCATGGAGATCTCCGTTCTGCGAAGTATCCAAAACTTGTGTCGTTCAGTTAATTTCACTCTTTCCATCTTAAAATAAGCCCAGAATGGCATACATGCGGTTAATGTACATCATGCCTTTCTGAAGGGGAAGAGTAAAAAAAAAAGGAATTATGTTTTACTGTAAAGAGAAAGAAGAATTTCTCTGTGTAAACAATACACCTTCTCTTGCTCAAAGATCCAGGTAGAATGTTGTAGTTATTTGTGACGTAGAAGTAAAACTAATTTCATTCATTACCTAACAATAATTGGTTTAAATGAATATTTTTATTAACTAAAAATGTATTGTTTTTCGTAAATTACAAATAATTTTTCTTACAATATAATCGTACATAGTTCTTTTTCTTGTGGATGGGGCTAGATTTGTTTTTAATGTCATTTTATATGCTAATCATATGTAAGGAGTAAATGGTAAATGAACATTTCTAATCGATTTTATTCTTTCAAATTCTGAGAAGAAAATTGTTGTTAAAATAATGAATATGTTAATTTTGAAACACTTTTACATCAGATATATGTTTAAATTATTTACTGAAAGAAACTTGAAACAATAATCAAAATATAAGAACAAAATATTAAAATGCTTCTATCATATAAAATTGGTTTATTTTTTTAATGAATGTAAATAATGATTTCAAATCCATTTTATTAGAAAGTATTCATCATTATATAAAATAAAAAATGTGAGCTTAGTTTTTTTTATACGACTTCATAACTGTTTTCTTTATTCTTAAAAAATGATTCGCTGAAAAAGAGGAATAAAAACCTTAAAAATATTAAATGCTGAAATGTTTTTTCAGATAGTATAAATTTTTTCTAGTGTTTTTTAATACACTGAATGTAAATAAATTTCTGGGTTCTTTTCCTCACAGTTCTTTCTTTATAGCTATATATTTTTAATACAACACTCAAACTTGCAGAAATAAGCAGTCGTTTCTATAGCTAAGGGTAAGGCTTTAAAATCACTACTTAACGATATTGAATTGAAATTAATATTTTTTAAACAACTATAACAGTTAATCATTAACAGTCATTCATTACTAAATTATTTAAGAATAAAACTGTTCTTTTGAATAAAATTAGATTAGTTTTTAGAGATATTTTTAAAAGCTAATGGTACATAATGAAAATTTAAGATCCATTTTTTAATATTTTGATTCTAAGAAAGTATTTATTGTTAATATGCTTAGTTTTTTGTATTATATCAGAGATTTTTTTTTCTTTATTGCTTTAAATCAATATTTTTATTAATTAAAAAAATATTGCGTTTTGTAAATCATCAATCGAAAATAGAAATTTGGTGGAAGATCTTATTCTGGGAAGAGAGGGAGAAGAATGTTTTACCCTCAAAAATGTCCATTCAAAGCTGGTCTAAATGGAGAGAAAAGAAACCTGTGTATGACTATTATGTGAGGTAAATGATAATAAATCTTCGTAGCTTGTCTACAATATGTTGCGTTCTTGCACTTGATTGCAGTATATATTTTAATTTTCCTATATTTATAAACCAGACAATTGCTCCAGCTAAATTCCTTCCACTTTCCGAGGTGGTCGTGGTTGGTGCTGTGTGCGTTTTTAGAATTTACTCGTTAAATTTATCTACATTTTTCTTTTTCGCTTAAACAACATTAAATATATATTTAAAAAAAAACATACACAAACTCATATACATGAAATATAACTTTAGACGTAGAAAAGAGAAAATGGCTGGGGATTACTAGTCGGTTTTTTTTTAAGTCCAATTTAAGTGGGAGCTCCCTGAATCGAATAACAAAAACTAAACACTCTAATGATCAAGAATCAGTTTGAAGAGTATCGAAACTCAGAGATCTACGATAATAATGTTCATGATAAAAGATACTCTTTTCATCATACTTATAATAACAGGAATATTGTCAAGTTTTTATGTTCAATAGTACATTATACTTTAATTTTTGATCATGTTAGGGCCTCCTCAATCTCAAGAGTCCCAGTGCATAACTCCGCCACACCCACCAGACGGTCGGCCCTGCGGTTATCGGAAGATGTGAGAATTTCAGATCCAGAATCAATGTGTGTTATTTCTGCCCGATGTGCTCTGTCAGATGTAGTAACCCAACCCCGACAAAGATTTCAGTAGTAGCATAATAGCTTCGAAATCCTACAATCAGATAAATCTTTTCACTGAAAATTTTTTTTTAAAAAAAGCAGGCTACAAAACCAGTTAGTAAACAAGGTAAGGTCTTAACACAAATATCTTTTAACATTTAATTGCCTAAAAAAGCTGTTTAAAATCTGAAATTCAGAAAATCCATTCATCAAGGAGCTCGTTGGATTATTTTTATTTAATTTCAGTAACATCTTCAGTTTTCCGAATGTTACAGCATGCTTGCTACTTTTGACCCTTCTGGTCACTACAACAGCTGAAATAAATTTTTCTAAGCTAAAAATTATTTTCGAACATCCACAGGACAAGATCGCTTATCGGATTTAAGACGCATTCTCGGGTGAAAGGAAGTCTCTGATTGGCTTGACGCTTACTGCCTTGGTGTGAATGCGGCATTAGAAATATTGTCGATAGAAATAGATGAACTTTAAAAACTGAAATTATCTTCTGCTATATATAGTGTTATTATAATGTGTTTGCCGAAAGAAAATCGAGAAAGGTACCTATTAAACAACTGAGTTAATTGCTAAATAATAAGCTATTTTAATATATATGTCTATGTATATTCTTATTTTGGCACTTTTGAACGAGTTTTATCATTTTCATTTATTTTCCAAAAAACGAGGTGCCAAAGAATTTTGATACAGGGCCCCGCTCAGGACTAGCTGCACCAGTGACTACAATTCAAGCCATGCATATAATTTGAATATGGATGTAAAAATTAAAATTGGATTTACTTAAATACAAAATGGACGTATTAAATTTCATGTGTTCCTTAAAAAGTAATTTTCTAAAAAGTTCACGAATATTTAAAAAATTATATAAATACCAAAAAATCAGAATAGGATTTTGAAAGTAATTACTTTTAAAGGATAAATACTATATCAACAGGGAAATTTTAGAATGTGGGAATGTTCACAAAAGAATGTCTAAGAAATCCCTCTTTCCTTTGTAAAACAAAAATGAACATTTTAATCAGCACTGGATTTCGATTTGTTCATAGAGCATAGCAAATTTTAAAAAATAATAGCATTATATTTAGATTTATTTGTAAATAATAAGCAACAAAAACATTGATAGCATTTGATTATAATTTCAGGGCTAAAACAAGAAAATTCGTATTCCGGTATGAACAATACGATTGTGTACAACAAAACAGTTTTTGAATACAACAAACGGGAAGTAAGAAATAAGTTGAAAATGATGATTTGAGGAAGTCTTAATGCATCTAAATTATTGTACACAGTAATTCAAACCGTTTTACACCCACCCACACATTACAAAGTTCTTACACAATAACTATAATAATACACATTTATAATACTTCCATAAAATTAAATTTCCAGAGGGAAACAAAACCTGCTCTTTCTATTACTCCGGCTTACGTATCTACTATATTCATTTTTATAAATCAAAATGGGGAACTCTTCAGTATTCGAGGTTTTAACCAGTTCAAAATAAGCCAAGATCACCAAACAGAGCGAGTATCATTCAAATGTAGCTGTCGTCTATTAAATCTGGCTACGTCACAGATTTAGAGCAACACGAAGTAAGAAGAGTCAGAAAAAAAATGGTGGAATGCGGTTCTTCCGCAACATAATATAGTCCGAAATATAATTACATTTTTTAAAGAGAATACATAAAAAAATGAATTTTTAATGTCAGTTTTGGGCTTATTTTGAATGCTAACAAATTTTCAAAGAGTTTTAGAGTAATAATTTTAGTGTAAACGAAGAGATTAAAATAGAAGAAATTTGTACA
Source organism: Trichonephila inaurata madagascariensis (assembly GCA_019973955.1). NCBI lineage: Eukaryota > Metazoa > Arthropoda > Arachnida > Araneae > Nephilidae > Trichonephila > Trichonephila inaurata. Next base: position 74,702 of record BMAV01010022.1, read on the forward strand.
TGTAAATGCTCATAAAACAGTTCTTTTACATTTATAATTCTTTTTATACGTAAAATTTCCAATTTTCCTTGGAACAGTTGATATTTTCTTTTAAATTTAGGAATTCTTGTTTCTTAAATATGAAATTAAAAATTATAGAAATTTGAGAAAATACTATTGAATATAAAAAAGTTTAATTTTTAAAAGTTTTTCTCTGTTATCTTTATTTATTACACTTTTATTTATTATCTTTACTGTATATCTTATACATTTTTTATATATTATTTTTATGTGATATTTTTACAATAAAACTATTTTTAATAAATTTATATAATAATTTTTAAGGTAAAACTCAATATATGATTTATAAAATATGGTTTTAAAATACCAATATATATATATTTACTAAAAATTTTATTTCAGTAAAAATTTATAAACTTTTATTCATTATTATTATGTGAAAGATTAATATAATTTTTTACCTTCTTAATTGGTTGTCCTTCAATAATTCACTTGAATTGAATTATGCAAGGATTATCGATTTTTATTAGCAGGTTTTGATTATTTTGAAGACATGTTTTATAAAAAAAAAAAGAATATTTTTTATCACTGGCACTCAATTTTTCCTAAATAGTTTTTTTTTTTTTTCTCTTTAATATCAAATTATGTCTATTTTTTACAGGATACACTTGATCATCTAATTTACTATTGCAATCCTAAAATTAACTACTTTCTTGAATAATTTTATTTACATTTTTCAGACTTGTTTCAAATTAAAAAATTTTTAGTCAATATTTAATGATTGGAAATGTTATCTCTGTAAATTGTTTTAAAGGGATGACGATAACGAAGTTGGTATATCATTCTTCTAACTGCCACACCACTCCACATTCACTATAGGGAGAAAAGAGTCAAATTCAAATATTATAACCCTTTGCATTCCATTTTTCAAAATTTATTTCTTCAAATACAAATACAGTTTTAATGTTGTTCTTAAAAATGTAGCTATCTTTCCAATTGAAATTTTAGGATTATTTCTAAAAATTTCAATAACTTTCTATTTTTTTCTTAAAAACTTCCACAAAAAGTACACATTAGTGTGATATATAATTTCAAAAATGTTATTATTAAAATTAGTACAATTGTACTCTTTTTTTAATTATTTAAATATATAAAAATAGTTTATATCATCAATAGTTTATTTTTAATCAATATTTAATGATT
>BMAV01010022.1:90904-104532 GCA_019973955.1 Trichonephila inaurata madagascariensis
AAAAAAAAAAAAAAAAAAACTTGAAATTTAACTTTTTTGACATACACACAAAGTTTTTTTTTATCTGATTTTGCGATAAAAAAGTTAAAAATGGGAATTCGAGAAATCGTTTAACCTACCCCTTAAATTACACTGGTAATATTTTCAGAAAACATCAGCATTAAAAAAAAAGTCGAATGTCAGGAATACGATGTATTACTACGCGGAGTCATTTTCTGAGGAGAATTGTATCGCGCGCACACACATATGGTTACTACAAACCGGTTCCTTTCAAGGATACGCCTTGGCAATCGACCTTCGGCTCGAAAAGAGGATTTGGCGGTGAAAAATCCCAGCCCACGTTACTGAAGTTTTCCCGAAAAAAGTTCGACAAAATTTTATACTGAAAGAAATAACTTCAATATTCACAGCTGAAGCTATAGCCATATGGACTGCGCTAAAAAATTGGGTTACTGAAACCGAAAACTATGTCATTCTGACGGACAGCTTATCAGTTCTAAAGGGTATCCAAAATATTAATAGAAGATCAAATACGATAATATTAAATTTAAATTCAACTCTACTAGAGTGCCTCCAAATAGCTCAGTCAATAACTTTCATTTGGATACCAGCTCACAAAGGAATAAAAATTAATGAAGAAGTTGATAAATTAGCTAAATCCGCTCCAGAACCATGGAATATTATTCATTGGATTACTTGGGAAGACCTACATACATATTTCAAAAAACAACACAAAAATAAAAACGAAGAAATATGGAAAAAAAGCAAAAAACATAAAAATTATATTCATATTTCTCATCTTGAAAAGTGAAATAGACAGGCAGCAAAAAATAGAAATACAGAAGTCTTAATCAATAAGTTGCGAGATAAAAAATTACCATTAAATGATATTTATTTCCTTTTTAAACTAACAGATTCCCCTTTGTGTGCAGATTGTCAAGTACCAGAAACGAGTGAACACTTTATATTAAACTGTGTCAAATACAAATCCCAGCGTGAAACTTTAAAAAAATTTTTTTATATCCAACCACGAAGAATGGTCATATTCCTCAATAGAAAAATGTAAAACAATAGAGCAAGTTCAAAAAGTTGAAGAATTCTTAACATCAACCAAAAGATTCTAAAATTCTAATAGATTTTCAATATTCCACTTTCTTCAATTTCAAATAAAACACAAGGCGAAAGTCAAATTTACTGATAAGACAGTGCAATCACTAACCATACTTTACAACTCAAGCTAAGATCTAATTCATAATACATCGGAGCATAAGGCCTTTGCCAAGTCTCCATTTTTACAGTGTTAACCACTGAACCACTGTACTGAACTGAACTGAACTGAAATCTTATTTTTGTAAACAAACATAACAACATCCTTTGTTGTCCGGTGTCAGTGAAAATTCCCCTTTTCAAGTTTCTAAATAGATATTTTTTTTGAAATGTTTTACTACATATAAATACTGTTTATGAAATTAAAATGAGGTCAGTTCTTGTTTGGGAAGCACAATTGCTTGACAAAGAAGAAAAACAACAATGGTAAAATTAAAAATTTTATTTCTAAAAATTTGGTTATCAATTTAACACGTTTAACTATTTGGTAATTAGGTATCAATGCAAACATAATAACTGAATAGGTTGGGTCCTATTATAGCCGACCCCCGGTTTTGGGGGTTTTATTTAAAAAAATATGTAAACAAAAGTGCTGAGGCATAATTAAATTAAAATTATATTAAAATTTTTATAAGCCTTTTGGTCTATGGGAAGTGATGGCAGCAGTAGTTTTGTAGTCAAGGTAATGGACTTGTTGCTGGCATCATGAGTTCAAGCCTAGTACCGCTGAAGACCCACGGTGTGGGAGACTGATGCACATTAAATCTGTTGAGAGCTAAAATGTCCTCTTGTTGGTATGGTGTGGTAGTTAGGAAAGGGAGGGGGGTGCCAGCTCAGGTGTCATCCTCGTCACTTGACCATGGTTCAAAATTATGAGGTCCGTCGCCAAAAGTCCTTGAGTAGCTGAACAGTGCGACGTTAATATTCACTCACTCACTACTGCAAGTGATAATTGTATCCAAACTTTATCTTTGTGTATGCCATGACCTCTTGTTAAGTACAGCAATTCATTGTTTGGATATTTTGTGTTTAATTATTAATAAAATTATGTAAATTTAATTGTATTTATAATTTATTTTGATGTAACCTTTTTTGATTCTTAAAAAGGTATTTATAAAAAGGTTCTTTTATAAAAGTGAGCTCTCAAAAACTGCATTAAACATACCAGTATTATCTGGTGTTGAAATTGTAAGGGGTCTTGGATTATCAGAAATTATTATAAAATATATTTTGTGCATGATAAATCACCAAATGTGTATGTTTTCTATTGTGTATGATTGCTGACATAAAATTTAGAGATAAGCATTTACACAAATTAACTCATAAATTGTTTTTTTTTTGAGCTAATTTAGTCTGTTTTTAAAAATTAAATGTAGCTAATCTCATAGTATTTTATGTAATTTATGAATGATAGTTCATTGCACTCTTTATACTACAGTTGTTATTTTAAAGTTATCTGGTATTGATTTTTTTTAGATTAAAAGGGACTGTTAGTGTTGAAAAAGAGAAGCACTTTTATTCTGTATTCATTTCTTTCAAAAATTCCATTTAAAATTCTCATTTAAATTGATAGCTTTCTATTTCTAATTAGTAATTTTGTCTTTAATAGTGTATATGACATTGCACTGAAGCCTGATGGATCAATGGTTATCATTGCATCTGGATCAAAATTATTAGCATATGACACTGATGGAAAGCTTCTCCAGTCTCTTAAAGGTCATTCAGATACTGTGTACTGTGTAAGCTTCTCTAAAGATGGGCAAAGATTTGCATCAGGAGGAGCTGATAAGCAAGTAATCATTTGGACTTCAAAGTTGGAAGGAATTTTGCGTTACTCGTAAGATAATAAATGTTTAATTTGTACTTTGAAATATTTTTTAATTTACACAAGCAAAGTAATTATCTCTAGGTTAGAATACTACTAATAATGATTCATATATGTGTGTATGTATTCATATATGTGTGTGTATGATTACAGTACAATCATGTACTGTAATCATCTACTGCAGTGGCGTAATGGAGAATATTAGACCCTTACCCCCTGCAAAGTCAGATTTTGGGCCCCAAGCTGGATCTTACAAAGGGTACTTTCTTGGAGTCAGTGAGCTTTTGGGCCTCCCTAGAATCTTACCCCCCCGTACCATGATGCAGGGATGTACATTACACCACTGTAAATACACACATAAAAATGTGTATGTAAATTGTACTTATTATAATAATCAGTATTGTTTTTATATACACATTTTTTTATCATTTTGATTTGATGTGAATTAAAAAATTAAATTAATTCTCTTTTAAAAGTTTTTTGATTTAACATAACCAGCCTGTTTCATTTTTTTGGTTATTATCACATACAAGTGTTATACATTAATTTGTGATTCTAGTTATTAGTAAGAATCTGAAGTATTGCATTAATTAATTTTTTTAATTCCTACTATTAGCTCAAACTCTATATATTTATTTATCGTGGTGGAATTTTCAATCGTTAATAAAATACATTTTAAAACACTCGATTGAGCTGAAATTTTATATACATGATTATTTTGGATGACAGTACAATAATTTAATTATTATTAAAAGAAATTAATTGATTGAAACTAATTATTCTAAGAATTACTAATACAGCCATGTTGGCATCATTTTTGGTGACTTGTGACAAAACTTTAAAAGATTTTTTTTCTCATGTTTTAAAGCATTCAGTTGAACTGAAATTTTATAGACATGATTGTTTTGGATGACAATACAGTACTTTAATGATAATTAATAAAAATTAATTACCACTTAGTGTTGGGATTCTGTCAAATGTGTATACATATTTATATTAATTATAACTATTTAACAAAAAAGTTGTTAAAATAAAATTTTTCTTTGTTGATCTAAGTAGGAATTGACTTAATTTTTTTTTGTATTACTTGTTTAATATACTATTTTTAACATAAATCTTCTGGATGAGTAGTAATAGTGTTTTATGTATACTCTTTACATAATTTTTAATAATATCTTGATATTTTTACTAAGGATATCACTGTTATGTTTGGCTTTTAATTTGCTGTTTGCTTAGATGGTTTTAATTCAAAGTATAAATAAGCATTTGTTAAGTGATGATTTGAAATTAAAAAGAAAAATAAATAAAATTTCTTTTGGTAGTATTGAAGTAATTGCTTGTGTGGGAATATACATCTGAGGCACCTGCATAGCTAGTTCTGAGTGGGCCATGTATGAAAATTCCTTAGGACCCTTCTTTGAAAAGTAAAGAATTGCATTAATAAATCTTATATGAGCATGACAAAATATGGGCAATCTGATATGGGCCCCCATAGCTTGAGGGCCCTGCATCATTGATATGGCAGTAGCTATGCCCCTAATCTGAGGCTTGTGCAAAATAAAAATGGCACTCTAACATTTGATTTTTTTATTATTGTTATTTATTTATTTATTTTTTGATTTTGAAATGTTTCCATTTTGAGACTAATTTCTTATGCCATGATTATTATAAAAATTAAAAAAAAGTTTTGTGTGTATTGTTTTAAGTTTTAATATATTATACCAGTAATTGCATCTGTTTAGTATTCTTACCACTATTAACAATATTTGGAAAAAATTCAAATACAGATACATTGCTGATCAAAATAGACATTTCATCTGTGATATTATGCAGATTTATTTAATAACATGAAATTAAAATTAGGCATACATAAATAAGTATTCATTTAATGTAATTGGATTGTTTAAAAATATTAATTTTTTTCTTTATTTCAGCCACCATGATGCTATTCAGTGCCTTTCATACAATCCAGTGTCAGACCAATTGGCAAGTTGTGCTTGTTCAGATTTTGGTATGATATTTTCTGTATAATTACATGATGAATTTTAAATCAGAGAAAAAGCAAAATGAATATATATATATATCAAGATATATATTATAAATGTGAAAGTATGTTTGGATGTTTGGTAGTCTTTCACGGAAAAACAACTGAATGGATTTTGATGAAACCTTACAATAATATAGCTTATACATCAGAATAACACATAGGCTATAATTTATAAAGATATTGTGTGAAGTTTCCAAAATATAACGATAATTGTCAAGAAAGTAGGAAAAAATTCTGCCATCTGCAAAAAAGCCCATGAGTGCATATACTTATCTATTTTTTTTGTCTGAAGCAAAGCTTTCTCTTTTGTTTTGTCTATGCCATGCCTCAGTGTGTGCTTGCTTTAATTTATTCTGCAAAAAAAATATATATATATCTATACAAGAGATTTTCTCTTTTACTGCTATTTCTTAAGCAAATGGTATATCACAATTATTTGCTAAATGAAAATTTTTAATCAATTTTATTATTTTAAAATCTAAGAAGGAAATTATTGTTAAAATAATGAATATGTTAGTTTTGTATAATATGCTTTTTTTTTTGTTCGATACATGTTTAAATAATTTACTAAACATAGTGGAATGAAAAACGTTAAAATTAAAATATCAAAATGTTTTTATCAGATAGTTTTTTTTTCCTTTTTGAATGTTTTTTCAGTACATGTAAATATATATCTAGGCTTTCCCCCATACTGTTTTTTTTTATAACTTACATATATAAATATATATATATGTTTGTTCAAGCTTTAAAAAAAGCAATTGTTTCTATAGCTATCTGTAAATTTTTCTTTTATTTATTATTTATAGAAAATAGATTTTAATATATATATGTTTTTTTAAAAGGATTATTTCTATTATTTTCGATAAAAATACATTGTAGAGAGATTTTTAAGCTAACTATATGTAACGATCAATTGATTCAGGAAAATCTGAAATTTATTTTATTATTTTAGTTTCTTAGAAACTAACTATTAAAAAAATTATGAAAGTTTTTTGTGTGTTTTAGATCAGAACTGTTTTCTTTTTATTGCTTCACATTAATAATTTTTTAACTAACAAAAAATTGTTTCTAAAATAAGTCATACATCAAAATTTGAAGCTATATCTTATCTGTGAGGGGGAGGGGAAGAAGGAACAATAATTTTACACTAAAAAAACCCTGTGTTATGCTGGACTAGAGAGAGGGAAAAGAAACCTGTCTTAAATCGAACTTAAGTGGAGCAAATTTTGAAAAAGGGAAATTTAATGAAATAATTGTAGGAATCACTCACATTATTGCATACGTACAAACGCACACACATAATTGTTATGAGGGAAAGAAAAAGCCTGTGCAACGCTGGGCCATACAGCTATTATATATATATATATATATATATATATAGTCTAATTCTCTACAAACAAGAGATAAAAATCCATCAATCACATTAAAAAAACATACTATATATATATATAAAGATTGAGAGAGAGAGGAGTAAGAATGGAGTGGAAAAAAAGGTTACAAAAATCATGTGCTTTCTACTTTTTATATCAGATGTGCATGTGGATATGTGTGTGAAAGTTTATATGCTTATTTATTGAACTATATTTTTTGAACACACCTCATTTGTTGGCTTTTTCATTCTTGACTCACTTTTACCAATGATGGATTTAATTTTCATAAAAATTATGCATTTTTTAAACATATCCCGTGATTTTTTTTTAAAAATCTAAAGCTAACATTCTTGTTAATCAGAAATTCTCAAAATATAAATTGAAATAGGATTGAGTTATTCTGAATTTTTTTTGGCTTTTCTTTTTAACCTTTTCTGTATTTAGCTTCCTTGGGATGTTATGGGACAAAATGATTTTGATATCACATTGAATTATTACTTCAAGTAATAAATAAAACCATATAAGCAGCAAAATTGTATTTTAATTTTGATTATAGTTTCATTTTTATGTTTAATGGTTTTATATCCTAACTTATGTTTATTTATCTAATTTAGGACTTTGGTCTCCTGAACAAAAAAGTGTTTCAAAACACAGAGTCAGTGTAAGAATAACTAGCTGCAGTTGGACCTGTGATGGAATGCTGTTAGCAATAGGATTAGTTAATGGATGTATATCCTTACGTGGAAGGGTATGAACTTTATATTTCATTTAAAAAATGAAAATAAGATATATTTTTAATCAATGTCAATAAGTTACATTTTTTACATGGTTTTAAATAATTTTTTTTTGCAGCACTCTGAGTGTTCGCAAATACTAATAATGGGAAAAAATCACGATTAGTATCTGCTCTTTAAATGAGTAAATAACTGAATACCTATGATTTTTGTATATGGAATGTTTCCAGATATTTATTTTTATATGAATCAAAGGTCTGCTTAATACACTGCAAATTGTTAGGAAAAATAATATTATGTAAAATATACAGTATATCTCTTTCTTTACACATGTGAACAAAAGCTGAGATGGCATGGTTATAATCTTTTTAATGGTAGAAAGATTCATTTGTGTGTTTACTATCTTCAAGTAAACAATATTTATAGCAAATTTAGGATTCAAGCCTGATTCAAACATAAACTTGATCAATTACCCTATATGTAACTGTAAAGCTTGAATTGCTTTGATTTACTGGCTTGACATTCTACATACAAACTTTACTAATTGTATTTATGTTTATTGCCAACATTGTCTAATAGTTAAACACAACCTTTTACCAAGTAAGGTAAGAGGTTTCGGTCTTGGAGCATTATTCTGGCTTTGTGACCTGGTATTCATTAGGTTTAATTTTTGTTTAAATTAAAAGTAAAGTTTCTTGTTAACTTAAGAAGAATCTTGGTCTTGAATCCATGGTCATCCACACTCTGCAACAACATTGGTTATGGGCTGAGTTTATCTTGATTGTGGTCTCAAGGTATGTTTTCAAAGGATTTACAGTTAGATCATATCAACTGCAGTTCCTAAAAATAAGGTATTTTTCTACATTAATAAATTCCAGTTGTTTCAAACTAAATTGCTGACGTCATGGAACCTCCTTATCAAGTTAAGTAATTGTCTCACACAGAAATAATTGCTCAGTATACACTCTGAAACATAAAAAGTGACACACCAAGGCTTAGATAAAGAAATGAAATAGCATATGTGAATACCATATGAAAAATATGCGCCATATACCAGTCTGTGATTAATTAGCTGGAGCTCCTGTATACTGCAATGGAGCATCGAGGTGGTGTATAAAATTCTGATGCTAAGACGTAATTTCCAGGTGAATGCGATTTTTGTGATCCAAGTGTATTATACTTATTCCTTACAAATAGATTCAAGAGCATATGGGCTGATATTACCATCTGTCTAGACTAAAGGAAGCATGGGGATCAACTGACAGGATCACTCAACATTTGAATCAGTTTCAAAGCTTCCTTTCGATGATGCTAACAGGAATGAATTTACCAGAGCATCAAGAAGGTAGTGGTCAATAAGATCAAGGATTGATTGTGAGAATATAATCAGTGTTCACAGAGGAATCATTCAATCATTGTTCACAGCCTGTGAATTATCCTCATCAATGATTCAACATGTAACCTGGACAACAGTGACTTCAATGTCCATAGCATCAATAGGCTTCTCTGCAAATGGGGCTGAGCTCATGGAAGCATTTTACTGATTTCCTTTTATTGCCAGGTATGTTTGTAGTGGTGCTGGACATGTTTGATTTGGAATCTTATTGACTGGAAAACTGTTTTCAACAAGTGAGTTCTGTTTTAAAATGAACACTCATAATCTGCAAAATTATGTTTAGAGATGCCCAAAATAGTGGTGGGTTATTCAGCTGACTGCCATTCCTCATACTATCCAGCAGGTAGGAGTAATGGTATGGTTTGCTGTTTCATTTGATTATATAACCCCTTTGTTTTTCATCTGTGACACTCTTACAGCTCAGTGGAACATGACTACATTCTATGTATCTTTTTAGTGTTGCCCTTTCTTTCATGGGCTGTTGGGATTATATTTTAATAGGATAATGCCTAACAGCACTAGACACATCTTTTTACTGCTTGTCTTTATGCTTCTTCTACTCTTTTCTAATCTGCACAGTTGCCAGATTTCTCCCAAGTGGAGCATGTTTGGGTTTTGATGAGGAGGCATCTCCAACCTTTCTTACGTTGCATTGATCTAACTCACATATTGGAACATGTATGACAGGCTGTTCTGCTGTAGGACATTCACCTACCCTAAAAGTTAACTACCAGCTGGATTAACTGCATCATGGTCAGAAATGGGCCAAAATATTATTGATTTTTTTTGTTTTTTTTTTTACTCTGGTATCTGTGTTGCTTGAATGAAACAAAGCATTCATTTCCTCTCAGTGTTTCATTTTCAATACATGTACCACATCTATCAGTTTTGTTCCATTCAGTTAATGAGCTTGTGGTAGTTCAGTGGTTATTGTCACAAGCTAGTGATGTTCTTGTCATGAGTTCGAGCCTAGTGTCACTGAAAACCCGCCAAGTAGAGGGGGCTGATGTGTTAAATCTGCTGAGGCTCAGTGTCCAATCATTAGTGTGGTGCAGTAGTTAGGAAAGGGAGATGCCAGCTCAGGTTTTGTCCTCATCACTTGACCAAGGTTCAAAATTGCGAGGCCCTTGTGTTGCTTTATAGTGTGACATTAATACAACACTCATTCACTCACCTATTCACTTCTTGTTGCATTTTTTTTATGTTATAGAGTAAAAAAAAAAGAGAGCATTTTTTTCCTTAAAAATGTTCTTTTTTTGTCATAACAATTTTCTAAAACTATGAAAATATTTTCTTCATTGATGCAATTTAATAAATATTTTGCATTTTGTTAGAATTTTAAGAAATTAAAACCTTTTTTTAAGTTTTAATTAAATGTTTTCTTTTACATTCGAAAAATTAACTGCATTTTTTACAAATTTCAAAATTGATGCATTTAAAATATGCTTAATTAAATTAGATAAAGGTTAATGAAAGTAGGATTTTCTTTTTGAATTTACTTTATGAGGCTTTGTTATGAATTCATAATACTACAACTTGTAAATCATGTTGAACTTTTGATCATCATTTTCTTTTGATCAACATTACTGTTCTTTTGTGAAATTTCTTCCACTCGGGTATCTCTGGACAGCACATTTATTTATATACAAATACGAAAATAACGATCACGGAAACAGCACACAGCAAGTCTGACCAAAAGCACACAGCGACCGTCAGTTAATAAACCCCGTAGAAGGAATGCATGGGAATGAAGCGGGAAAAACTCGTGTGGGCGGGTCACACAGTTATCCTTCCGCCAGAAAAAATAGTTCACTCGCTTCACCCCAACATACCCCTCCTGCGAGTGATACATTTTTTTTAACAAACAATACAAATATTATAAACACATACACAATACACATAAAATATAACAGTAAACATAGTGACATAAAATCAAGAGTAATGAAATTTTTTGCATTGAATATTCTAACTTTTCTACATTTATGGCTTTCGTAAGAAAATCTGCAATTAAAAATTCTGTTTGGATGTATTCTAATTTAATTACAGTATCTTCAATTAAATCCTTTATAAAATGAAAACGGAAGTTCATATGTCTTGATTTATTTGAAAAACGAGTACCCTTAATCCACTGAATTGCTGCTTGACCATCTGAATTTAAAGTTACAGCATTATTTATAAATTGTTCACATTTTAATTCAGATAACAAATTTACAGTTCAAATTATATCTTTACAGTTCAAATTATATCTTTACAAATTTCAGAAATAAAAAATAACTCTGCTTCACATGTTGATAAACTAACACTCTTTTGTTTACGACATTTCCATAAAATTAATGAATTACCAAGTAAAACTACACCTCCAGAAAATGATTTTCCATTTTCTGCATTTTCCCAACTAGCATCTGAACTAGCATTTAAAATATCAAATTCTTTTTCGTAAAACAATTTTTTATCTTTTGAGCCCATCAAATATCTTAACACTCGTTTAGCCAAATTGTAATGTCTCTTCTCTGGATTAGGATTAAATTGGGATAAATAAGACGTTACAAAAGAAATATCAGGGCGAGTTCTATTAGCTAAATATAAAAGTTCACCAATTAATTCCTGATACATAGTAATATCAATAAATTCATTTGTAGAGGGAAAATTTTTGTCTTCCCCCTTCACAATTGGAAATTTGACACTTTTACAATTTTCTAAATTATGTTTGACTAATAATGAATTAATGTAGTCACACTGGGATAAATAAATACCATTTTCACATTTTTCAATTTCCATGCCTAAAAACTTATTAGTTTTGTTTTTAACCACTTCAAATATATTTTTAATCTTACTAACAATATCTTCATACATTTTATCATTGTTACAAAAAATAGCTAAATCATCTACATACATACATAATATAAGAACACTTTGATTATCAGATTTAATAAAAACGCAATTATCAGAAGCTAATTGTTTTAAACCAAAATTTTCTAATTCACCCTTTATCTTCATATACCAGTTTCTACCAGACTGTGACAAATCATAAATACTCTTTTTCAATTTACAAACTTTGTCATCTCCAATTAATTTTTCATAACCAGGAGGTGTTAACACATACAGTCTCCTCCAAATCACCATATAAGTATGCAGTTTTTACATCAAAGAAATTAACATTTAATTTTAATTTAGCTGCAAGTGCAACTAACAATCGAAAAGATTCAATATTTACAATTGGTGAATACGACTCTGAATATTCTATGTTTTTAATTTGATTAAAACCAGCTGCTACAAGCCTTGCTTTGTATTTTATATTTTTCCCAGCATCATCTTGTTTTAAACTATATACCCATTTAGTTTTTATTAATTTTGATTTTGAAGGTTTTTGCACGATTTCCCAAACTTTATGTTTATCTAACAAATGTAATTCATTCTCAATTGCCAATTTCCAATTTTGCCAATTAGCACTATTTTTTGCCTCAAAATAAGAGTTTGGTACATTATTCGTTAAATGAACCGACATCTGCTTAGATTTTAGTCTTTCCGATCTTCTAACAGGGATTTGATTTTGTATATCATTCAATTCAAGTACCGGGAGTTGGATTCTGCCTGTCTGAGGCGATGACGTGGTCTGAAGGGGAATTGAATTATCATTCTCAATTGCTACAGACCCATTATTTATATCAAAATTAGACAATATTCCATTTTCTGTATTTTGATTAATTTTGCTTCTTTCGGGAGAGACTTCAAAAAACGAGTCAATATCCCATGCTTCATTTTCAATCTCTCCTAAATAATTACTACCTTTTAAAGATTCATTGAACTTAACTGATCTCTCCTCAATTACTTTTTGATTTTTAATATCAAATACGATATCCCCTCCTTTCTCTAGCATATCCTAGCATAATTCCACGTCTTCCTGGAACTTCAAATTTATTTCTCAGTACTTTTTTTCGGAACATGAAAATAGGCCACACAGCCAAATTTTTTGAGATAATTTAAATTCGGTTTATTACCTGTCCAAATTTCTAATGGGATTTTTTCTTTCCCTTTTCGTGGTGTAATATTAGATATTTGAGTACTACAATTAATAGCTTCAGCCCAAAATTTTAAAGGAAGCTTACTTTCATATAATAAAGATCTAGCTCTTTCTAGAAGAATGCGGTTGGCTCTTTCTGCCTTGCCATTTGATTCACTATTGTATGGAATTGTTTTTTCATGAAATATTCCTGAATTAGCCAGGTTAGTATCTAGTTGTTCATTTACAAATTCTAACCCATTATCAGTTCTTATCTTTTTAATCCTTTTATCAGTTAAATTTTCATATTTGGCTTTAAATTGAGAAAATATATCAAGCACTTCATATTTATTTTTTAAGAAATAAGTAAAGTACATGCCAGAAAAATCATCTACAATTACCATAAAATATTTTGCATCACCATACAATTCGATATTAATTGGACCACACAGGTCGGCATGGAGCAACTCAAGAATTTGTAAGCTTTGACTTATATCAATACTATGATGAGTTTTTCTGGTTACCTTACTTATATCACAAGTTTCACATGTGGAATTATTTACATTATCAATATCAATATAATCTTTCATTTTAAGCATATATTTACGATTTAAATGACATAACCTGTTATGCCAAATTTCATAATTATTAGTAGATTGGTCAGAAATATAACACTCAGAATTATACATAGGTTCTAATTTAATTTCTAATATACCATTATTTTTAAATGCTTTAGTTATTAACTTATCATTTTTATCATATATCAATACACAATTATTTTTTGATTTAATCTTACAACCTTTATCCATTAAACATGTTACAGGCAATAAATTACATCTTAATTGAGGAACATAACTGACATTAGTAATTGTTATATTAGTAGAATTAGTGTTTTGTACTCACAGTTTTAGCTGAAACATTTCCAGTTCCTTGGCTCACACCATCTTGAGACATAGCCATCCTGCGATAGCTATGTCTTGGGGGATCCGCGTAAGCTAGAGGTGTGGGATTATCTAAAAGATGAGACATTTTGTAATTCTTAACACAACTTTTATTAAGAATAACTTAAATTACTTAATTCTAAATAACAACTTTCTTTAAATGAGAATAAGCCACAAATTAAACTGAATATTCAAGTCAGATCGCACA